>WSZQ02026852.1:0-33099 GCA_019419845.2 Weissflogia rhopalogaster | reverse complement strand
AGGCGCGGCGGCGGCAGGAGGCGGAGCGAGCGGCGCTGCGCGCCAAGGCCCAGGAGGAGAGCCGTGCCCGGGAGGAGGAGCGCCGGAAGGTGGAGAAGTAGCTGATTGCCAAGCGGCAGGAGTTCGTAGCGAAGACCAAGTCGATTCTCATCTTTGACCCGCAGATGGAAGAAAAACCTAAAAAAGGAGGTGGTGGTCGAGGCAGAAAGAGCGCCCACCACGGAGAGGACGGCTTTGTCACCGACAGCAGCAGCACTAGCAACACTTCAGCCACCATTAATTACCACCTTTGGGCCAAAAAAGGTGTTCTGAGAATCAGTGCTGCTGCTGCTGTTGAATCGTTTATTAACCTTTGCCCAAACACCTCGCCGCTTATCAGGTTACCGTGCTGCTGCTGCTGCTGAGCGGCAGCGGCCGCCGCCGCTGACCGACGTTGCGCTTTCGTCGTAGCCGCATGATGCGGCAGGCCGTTCGCCTGGTTCTGCACACCGTTTGCGAGGTGTCCATTGTGCGCCAGTTTAGCAGCGGCTTGGTTGTGCTGTGCGTTATTGTGGTGGTTGTTGTGATGATGTTTGGCGGCTGAGGCGGATGTGGCGCTGATAGCGACGGGCGTCGCCACCTGCGATGATGTGCCACTACTGTTTGACGTATGCGGCGCACCAGTGCCGACAGCGGGCGTACTATTGCTCGCCGCCGTCTCCAGCGGCAGCGCCTGCTGCATCAGCTGCAGATAGAACTCGTTCTCCTTGGCCACATCGCGCTGCTTCTTCTGGCGCATCCGGAAGCCGACGTAGGACTTGAACCCGAAGCCGAGTGTGACCACCGGATAGCCGATACAGTGGGCTGCGAACGGCCGACACAGGTCCATGTGGCCGGGCATGTGTTTGACGTCGCGTAACCGCACTGCCGCCTCGATGTACACGAAGAGCATCCACAGCACGATCGTCGGCCCACAAATGCCCTTATCTGTGTGCCACACGTACTGTACCCATACGTACGTGCTGGCGGCGAAGAAGAGCCAATGCACCGGTATGAAGAAGAAGCACAGCATGTCGCTGGTCAGCGCTACGCAGACGAAGAACACGGAGAACGCCAGCCCCTGGTATTTGAACGAGTCGTACACGGAGCGCAGCAGCAAATAGAATGGCCATAGAAACTCGAAGCGGAACTCGAGGATGAAGTCGGCGAGGATCACCAGTGCCCACAGGATAAAGAATCTGAAGTAAAGCAGTGTGCTGCAAGCAAAATTACAGGTTAGTAGACCCTTATCAGTATATTCAAATCTAATCGTAAAAATGTTAGAACAACAAAACGGGAAAAACATTAGAAAAAATAGAAACATTCAAATAGTAAAGAAACAACTTCAACATATAGAATAGATAGATTCAACAGGTAAGGAAAAAATAAGCTCCTAAAAATCAAGTATAAACCAATTAGACCGGTATAACAACTAGGAGGCAGTGTAAAGAGTATTAAAAGGTCAGACGCATACCTGCCGTACAATCCTTCAGGGATCTTGCTCCGCTTCATGGGTCTTCTCATTTTACCGACTTCCACATTCCGTCTCTTCATAGTTCTTCGCACTGGTCGTGCACGGTGTGCCGAGTCCGGTCCGTGGCGTCGAACTCGGAGCGCGGCGCTGTCTACAAACGATTGAGGGGCGCACAGCAGGGAGCCCTCTCTGCACGCCAACCACCACGCACTACAAGACACCTGGGGGGCTCGACGCCGTTACACACTCACACACGCCCGCGCGCGAACAATATGTGCTAACCCGGCGACGACGACGACGACGTCGACAAGTCGGCACGCACGAGCACAACAGCGGCCAACAGCCGCCGCCGACGAAGTGGTGCGCTGTTGAGTGTACGCGGCTGCAGTGGGGAGGCTGCTGAACTTCTCGCCGGTTTTCTTTTCTATTATTTCGAACGAGGGTAAAACACTGTGTCTCTCAGCGCATGCACACGCTGGCGGCGAATACGCGGCCTCGTCGTAGCCTCGTGCGCCTCTACCTCGGCCGCTGCACCACGATTTCCCAGAGGGTGGTCCGCGCAGCCCTTAAAACAGACACACACTCGGCGCCGAGTGTGTGGCGGCGGGATGCACTTCCTTGGCTCGGCCTGCTCCGGCTGGCTGGCCTGCGCGCGCGCCTATGTATCTGTTCGTGTTCTGCTGTATGCTGGCCTCTCGACTCTCCACACCGCACTCACTGCCTTGTTGTGTGAGTGGGCTGTGTGGGTGGGCACCCGACTAGCTTAGCCTAGGTCCCAATCGCTCGACTTACAGCTACACCACACACATACTTACAACATGCTGTCTTCTGTCAGTTCGCTATATGTATATATATACAAAGAATATACGCATACAACGGCGAACGCGCGGCGTATTGCACTGTACACATCGGCAACTCTCGGTCACTTTCGCCCTTCCTGCCCGCCGCGCAAAATTCGAAACCAAGTCTATTAACCGAACAAAAGAACTATACATCGAAAATATATCAATATTCACTATAACCAAGTATCGTGTAATGCGATAAGATATATAATGTCAACTTAATCATTCTGATAACTTTTGGAAAGTTTAATCGGTTGATTTTACAAAACTTAACCTCTTGAAGTATAAATTAACCTAACTAAAGTTATCTATCTAATTGAAGTTATCTAATTGATCCTCTTATTTTCTTCAATTTACGATTATACAATGAAACAAGCGTTCTCACACGTTTCAAAGTTCTAATCTAGTCTAAATCCATGGTTAAGTAAACATAAACTTAACCTCTTTAACATTAAAAAAACTTAACCTCTAAAAGGCTTAAACTACCTGAATATATTTAAATTATAGTAAAATATACTCTATGTTTCCCTGCCTATTCTCAGTATTCCCAGAATGTATCAACAAGAGGTGTCACGATTATTCTATTTAATAATAAACAAATTCTTACATACACCAATTACATAATTAAAATCGAGACATAAAAGTTATCAATATGAATGAAACAAGCGTTCTCACACTTTTTAAAGTTCTAATCTAGTTCAAATACGAAGTTAGGTAAAAAAAAACTTAACCTCTTTAACATTAAAGAAAGACTTAACCTCTTAAAACTTAAACTAACTAAATACATCAAAATTATAGAAAACTATACTTGCTAACTACTTTATGTTTCTCTATCTATACTCAGAATTCCCAGATTGAGTTAACTAAATAAATCTAAAGTATACTAAAATATGATTACTAACTACTGTTTCTCTGCCTGGCTCTGCGAATTCTCAGTATCCCCAGGATGTGGTGTCAAGTTAACTTTTGATAAAAATTGTTTAATACGATCTGCAAGTCTGGGTATCGTATGTCCACATTCAAAGAAAAGTATAACTTCATATGAATTCGATGGATAAGCCTGATAGCTTTTATTATCTTTTTTATGCAGTTTGAGTTGATAATTAGTTAATTTACACAATGGTAAAAAAAATGTACATTTTCAAGAAGCTAGTCTTATATTTGGTATGCAAACTTTAAACACGTCAGTTGCAAAGTATGTGTTTTTAAATTGATGAGAAAAAATAATAATGAGATTGTATAGTTTTATTATTTATTAGGAGTATATTTTATGCAATAAAATAGGATGTATAGGAACGCGAGCAGACCTGGTTTCTGAGGGACCTGGTGGGGTTAGAGCGGTCAACTCCGGAGTATGTGGTTCTGCCTGCAGGAATCGGGGAGGGTCAGTATCAAATGGGAGGCATTTGCGAGAGTGGCGAGGTATGAAGAGAAATTGGTGCGAATGGAGAATCAGAGGCTTGTGGAAAATGTGTGGCACTGGTGCGTGAGGAGAGGGTCTAGTATGTGGGCAGTTCGGAGAAGAAGGGCATACGAAGCAGTGGGGCTTTCCGATGTGGTGGTCCGGGTTATATGGACGGAGAATGCCATACAATAATATCGACCTCACACACGCATCTCACAATCTCATATTTATTTCTCATATTCTTCTCTCATATATATTTGAATTCATCTGAACCCTGTTAGTCTCCTTCTTAATTTCCAACAGGCGTTAATTTTCTTCGCTTTTTCAACGCTCAATTTTTCTGAAAATGCTTACCCCCACGAGATCTGCACACCTAAATAACTCTGATAACAATTTTACTGAAAATATCCTTTTATGGGTATTGGCGACGACTCACGAACTACTATCAACAAACAAGAAATTTTGACGCATATCCTAAAAACGGTCAGTCATCACTCTATAAAGTCTGGACACCTAATCCTGATGATGCCTTTGAGAGAGAATACCGGGATAGGAATAAAAAGAAAGAAACGCTGTAGTTAGCAGCCATGTTTTATTATTCAATAGAAAAATATTTCAACTATTATTAGCGACTTAAATATATATAACTTTTACACACTCGTGTGTGTCTCATACTTTCATGTATCTCTGTAAAGTTCTTTTTCAATTTTCGGTGTGTATGTGTGTGATCAATATAAATATTACATTCAGTATGAATATCAACGCTTTCAACATGTAATTCAACGAGAGGGGTTCAGTTCAGCATTGCACATTCGCATTCACAATTCATTTGTTTGCAATTTGCATCCGTTCTCTGAATTCGTGCGCTTTTCCATTTTGCCACTTTACCACTTTCAAAGTTTCTCATTTTTCTTCCGTTTATCACAATCATTCCTAACATACGAAATTGCCAATGGTAATAAATAACTTATGCATAACAAAGTCACATGCAGGACGCTTACAAAAAAACATTAAACAACATATTCATGAAAACATGAGAACGGCTCTTCGCTTGTATGAGAATAATCAAATGAGTATACGCAAATACGCTAAAAAGCCTCTTGCGAAAATTTCAATTTACGCACAGCTGCCAAAAAAATCGTATAACTAAACAAATGTACATTATAATAAGTAAAAATTAACGTATAAATTGTGGTTGGGTGAGAAACAAAAAAATGTAGACGAGAAGATGACCGCTGCACGGATGATAAAAAAAAACAGTATGTTTTTGGCGCTTCTTCATTCGGTCACCATTATTGAATGCGCATTATTGATGGTTGTTTATAAAAAAAAAACGTATACAATACTGATTTTGGGTACGAAATAAGTTAAATAGACAATAATTAAAAACGACACGAATAGTAGAAGAGAAAAATAAAACGTGTAAACAGAGAGATAGAGAGAATTAAATAATTATATATGTTAAATATCACTCGCATGGTTAATACTACGCCATTAAATGTTACAAACTAAAAATCGTCCACAGAAAAATTTATATCAAATCATAAACACTAAAAACTAGCAAAAAATGAATACTACTTTAGTTATCGTGAGAGGGACGCTTTCTGTTTTTTAAGACACTCGTCGGAGGTTTTCTTTTACTTTTTTTTTTGCTTCGTCTTGTAACACTCTTCTCTTCTTTTTTATATATGCTTATAGCGCCTTTCGATTCTGCGAAACTTCGTCGTTTTACAATACGTGTACATGCCATTGCAAAATATGTTCTGAATACTGTTAGAAGCTAGATAAATTCGTTGGTGTGTTGTAGTTCAAGTTCGTAGTCGAACAAAAATTGTCTTTGCAACGAAAAAACTGTGATTTTTGATCGTTAAATCGTCAAAAAATCACTTGTGATTCTCGCAAATAATTCGCAAAACATAGAAGCACGCCATAAATTTCCACAAAAAAAGGATGCGTGCTTCCTTAATATCCAACTTATGATAAAAGCACCAATTTTGTAATAAGTATTTTAAGTTTTTAAATTTAAACTTTCAACAGACCTCCCTAAAACTCTCCGTTTGATTCGCATAATACTTGGTCGTCAAATAAACGTTGAAATAAATAAAATACTGTAAATAAAAGTTGTAAAAAGTTAAGAGTCTACACCGACAACGCCATGGTTTCAATTCTTTCGTTTGTTCGTAATGTTCGTAATTCATTCAGGAGAGTTTGGGAACGTGTTTACAAAAACCACCTCAATAACATCCGTATCTCGACGCAATTGAAACAATAAATACAAATCCCAGCGTGCGTGCGCGCGTCCCCAACTATATACAAATTAACATTAGGTAATTAACGAATTAAGCATAATGTCATTTCGTCTAAAAAACACTGGTATAGTTTCGTCTGCTTTGCGCAGTTTAGGCCACACCCATCGAAACAATATATCAATCAAAAAAAGTACATCTTTCAACTTTCAACGTTCATAACACGATTGCATTCTTGTAAAATTAACATAGTATTGGTAATACTCTTATTAGGTATTTAGTTACTGGTCATACGTTCTCAGTTAGTTTTCTTAGTTCTGTAAATAACAGTTAAATAGACTTTTGCCAAGTGTCACCTAACCTCAATTTTCATCTACTTTATTCGTTTAACCTTAAAATGTTTGTTTTAATCTTCAAGTTTTTGTTTTAGCCTTTAAATTTTCGTTTTAATCCTTAAATTTTGATTTTAACCTTCAAATTTTCGTTTTAACCTCAAATATTTCAGTGTTAACATAAAAAAAAAATCGTTTTAATTTCAACTTTGACAATTAAAAACGTTTTTTTTTTTCTGTGAAAAACAAAGAAAAATAGCTACATTTTCGTTTTAACCTTTAAATTTTCGTCTTAACCTTCAAATTTTCGTATTAATCTCAAATATTTCAGTGTTAACATAAAAAAAAGCGTTTTAGCTTCCACTTTGACAATTAAAAACGTTTTGTTCTGTGAAAAACAAATAAAAATAGCTAAATTTTCGTCTCAACCTTCAAATTTTCGTATTAACCTCAAATATTTCAGTGTTAACATTAAAAAATCGTTTTAACTTCCACTTTGACAATTAAAAACGTTTTTTTTTTCTGTGTAAAACAAATAAAAATAGCCAAATTGACTTAAGTTACACTTGGACAAGACAAAATGGAAAACCATGCTTACAGATAGAATCTAAAAATATAAATAATTAAGATTCGCATTTGTTTCAGATTCGAAATTGAGTATTTTTTCATTTACGCTTAATATGCGTTTTGTTCGGTTCCGTATTATTGGCTTTGTTTGCTCTTCATTGTTTGCTTGTTTTCATATAGTATTGTTTATTTTCATTTAGCGTTATTTTGTGTTCATTTAGCGTTTGTTTATTTTCAATTCGTTTTGTTTGCCTTCATGTTTCATTCATATTAATTCAATAATACCCTGTATAAAATTCAGCATCATGTAAGGGTTTTGGTACGACTGTTAATGAACTGTGCGAGAAACTCATAGCGGTACAGTACCTAACCTAGAATTAAGTAATTTCCGTTCAATCACCTAACCTGATTGATTAACCTCGATTAACCTATAAACATATATGAGTATTAACTCGGCTGAAAATCACGTCAAGTAAATACATTGCGTTCCGTACACGAACGTTTTGGTTGAGTTTCTCCGCTTAAGTAAAAACAAAATACAATAAACAAACGTATAGTACGATATTAGAAAAAAACGTGTAGAGGTACTGGCATTACAAATAACGTTATATAAAAAAGAGAATATAAATAAAAGTTAGCTGCGAAAATATTAAACGATTAATACTAAAATGTGCAATTGGTTTGTTCTTCCTGCCTAACAATCGACAATCTTACAATCAAAGATTCTCGTTATTTTATAAAATATTAGATGTTATTAAACGTTAATAATAAGATAAAATTCGCGGCACTTCGCCGATTTTGTTTCTTTGTTTTCTTTGTTTGTAATAAAACTTAGACAAAGTTAAAGTGTTTTCTTATCACAATCGTGGTGATTCATTTCTTTTGTTCCATTTTTTTAAGTAGTTTGTTTCGTGTTTGTTAGATGCTGTGATCTCAAAGTATCAAGCATTAAAACAACGAATTACTGTATTTCATGATTCGCCCATCATTCTTGAGTATTTTAAGTTGCGATTTGTTCGTCTTCGTGTAAGTAAAAGCGACGCTTGTTGCGCCTTTTGTTCTTAGCTTAAATGAAAAATAGAGAGCTGCGTTGACACAACATAAAAAAAGAGATTCCGTCAAAGTCATGCTAATATCATTCGTAATATCACTAAACGTGTCTCGCATCGTCCCCGTCGGTGTGCGAAGTATTGCTTGGTTGCACGTGCGTTTCGCAGGCGTAGTTTTAGCCTGCGAACGGGTGTCGTCTTCGATATTATCGGAGTAAGAGGTTTTCTTTTCTGTGTGTGCGACGCCAATGTAATTGGAAGCGAACGAGGCGGCGGCGTATAGACGGCCGTTTTCTTGATCAATGTGTCTCGGTCTCGGTCATCTGCGTCGCGACGAGATTTAGGGGCAGGTCGCGATAGTTTTCGTCCTCGGACTCGCCCTCCTGCGTCGATTGCGATGGCGATTGGTGGTTGGAGAGCGACTTTTGGTAGTCCACAGTGCCCTAAAAGAGAAAAAAGTTCGAGAACAATCTTTTAGGATGCCTTTTAGGAGGGTTTTCCGCGGGCATTATGTGGCAACTCGAGGCGATTCCTTCAACGTACTCATACCGCGCTGTACGCAAATGGAATCGCCTTGAGTGCCTTGCGCCGATCGAGTTCACACAGACGCTTTTCAGAATCGCTTCAAACCACTGCGCTCGAGTGTGAAGGATTAAAAAAGGTGTTGGCTATTTACCTGATGCATTGGTGAGGTCACTGGGAGTTTCTGTCCAGTGAGGGCCATCACCAAATGGGGTTGCAACTGTTTGCGAAAGGCACGCAGCACGTCTTCGGAGTCTGGCACATCGGACGTGTTATTGTTGGCGTTATTCGACTTACGAGAGCCTGTACAGAAACAATTTCGAATATAATCCTTGTTTAGATCGAATTTAATCGACTTATGATACGAAAAGCAAGTGGAAATAGCAACAAAAACGAGCACAAACTATGAACAGTCCTTCAATGTAACTCAGAATATAGGAACATATAACAATGATAGAGAATGAGTCTTTTAATATGCATAAACAACATAGCACATCCTGATGTTCAATAAAAATGATTTCGCATTATGTTTATTGCATTATTATTCATGTATATAAGAAAATATTATTGAAATAATTTCACTTCTATCTATACCCTTTCATTGCCCCTCAGTGTTAAGAGGACCGGGTCCGACCGGTACCACGTAGCGGCAAAATGCGGAAATTAAACGTGAAATTCAAACTTTGTTCTAAAATATTTTCTAATCTGCATATCACATTCCATCCAACTTTTTATATATTTATGAGTTAATCTAAAAAACTATACGAAATTCAACAGAACCTCATCTGTACGTTTTAGTAAACTAATTGTTTCATTAGAGGAAAAATGACTCATTTTACACACTAGTCATAAAGGTCAACAAAATGAATTTGCTTACTTTTATATGTACTACTTGCTTATATGCAAGTGATAAGCAGAATATTGCTTAAAAATTCGGACTCAAGAATGAAATAACAATTACATTAAAAGAAAACCTCATTTACCAGAACAAAAAATAGATTTACATTATATTTACATTTATTTTTCATATTTTTACGAATAATTGTAACGCGAAAAATGCACTTCCTATTTAAAATTGTATAAAATTACACAATTTCAGCATTTTTTTTGGAAAATACTCGATGTCATATTCAAGCTAATTTTATAAATCTTGCAAACATTCTTTCGATTTTTGTTTCTGGTCAAAGATCAGATCACGAAAATGTACTCAACTAAGCAACTTAAAAAAAAAACGAGACGATATAAACGAACCATGCATTTTTAACTTAAATATACTTTCAAATATGAAAAAAAAAACTCTGTGCTTGTGAATTATGCATTAAATTATTATCAAACTTTCAAGCGTATTGAGTTATCATATATGAGGAAAAAATCATGAAAATCATGCATTTATTGGGTAAAAAACTGCGTTTATCTCGCATCATCGTTTTTCTCTTTTGCGTACACGATTGAGAAAATTCTACTCGACTGATTTGGCTGAATTATGGCTCATTTTATAGATAATTAAATTTTCTAGAGTATACGCAGTTAAACAATTCAGAAAATGTGGCGATATAAACTTGCTATTCATTTTTACCGAAAATGTTTTTTTTAACGTTGGAAATTAATCAATTGTTAAACTATCCAAGAATATTCCCTCAAAGTTTCAAGTCGATATTTGCAGCATTTACGAAGTTATAAATATATTACTTCACCCATTTTCAACACGTTTATCACGCAACATCGTTTTTCAATTTTGCATACACGATTAAGAAATTTCTACTGGATCGATTTGAATGAATGACTGCTCACTTTATAGATAATTAAATTTTCTAAAATACGACGTCAATTGTTGTTTGAAAAAAATCTTTTCTCGTATTTTTATATCGAATTTTATGCGATAAGTACAGGCCAAATTAAACACTGTATAAAAATATGCAAATTTAACTTTTTCTTGAAAATTCTCGAGGTCATATTCAAGCAAATTTTATAAACTTCCCAAAAACTTTTGGGTTTTTCGTTTCTGATCAAAATAAAGGACACTAGAGTGTACGCAGCTGAGCAATTCAAAAAAAAACAAGTAAGTACTTTTCCTAAAAAAGAAATTGGACGCAACAATTTGTTGAAATTGTATTGTTATGATTGAGGATAGGAAGGCAGGGAATGAGTGTGTGTGGGTGTAAGAATGGGCGATCTCTTACGTTTTTCGGTCGCCTGATCTTTAGGTCGACGACGCCGCGTGTGTATCGTATCCCGACGCATCGTGTGCGGCCGATCGACGCCGTGCAGTTTGTAGTAGAGTCCGCACGCGTTGCACACCATCTCGTTCTTCACGTTGCGCCGCCAGATGGTCGTCGTCTGCGTGCCGCAATTTGTGCACGCCAAGTCAACGCGACGCGCAACGCCCGCACCGCCCTAAAAATAAACGCTTTAATCAACAAAACTGCGCTAGTACTACCAGTAACCAGTACCAGACTCGTGCATCACATGCACCAATTCAACATGATTATGATTCATTTCTATTTTCTTTAAAAAGCTTAATGCTTTTGTTTAGAGGGGACCTAAAGAGATGGGCGGTCGTTGATTGCAGATACAAAGCTTTAGTGAAATATATTTTACTTGATATCAAACATTACCGATATTTTTTTTCTTCCATATTTTCGAGTTTCAATACTTTTGATAGCAAAAAGTGTGGATACTTTTTTCGATTATTGTCTGACCAAAATCTATCGCATTTGGGAAATTTAAAAAAGTATCGAAAATATGGCGAAAAAGAAAAGTATCGAAATTTGGAAATATATAATAACATTTTTGGTACAAAAATTATCGAAAAAATATCGAAATTTGATAATATAGAGAAAAGAAATATCAAGAAGTTATAAAAATTGTTATGAAAATTATTTGGAAATATCGAAAAATAAATCGACATTTTTGGCATGAAAAGTAGCGAAAAAAAGTGCTGATTCATTTTTATATCAAATTTGAAAATATCTGAAAATTATCAACACTGTTTGACACATTTGGTATGAAAATTATCGAAAAAGTATCAAAATTTGAAAATATCAAAAAAATATACCGATACTTTTTGGAATGAAAAGTACTGAAAACAGTATGGATTCCTTTTGATAACAAAATTTGAATAGATCGATACTTTTTGGTAAGAGAAAAGTATCAAAAATAAAGTAACGAAACTTGATATTAAGAAAGTATCGAAATATGAAAATAGAGAAAGAAAATATCGATACTTTTTGATATGAAAATTTAAAAACGATACTTTTTCGAAATACCTCAAACCGAAAAATGATCAATAATTTCATTTAGAACTTTATAAAACATAAATTTGATAATAATATAAATACCTTAACATTCTTCACCAACTGAATGCTGTTACACCAAGAACTGTTCCCGGTAAAATCATTCATGTAATCGCCATCAGCATCATTCTCATTCGCAGCGCTCGCACTCGTATCCTCCGGCTCCATCTTCGTCGGATACGTCTGTTTCCGACGACCGACCCCATGTTTCGCCACTTTACCACCACCGATACCGCCGCCCCCACCGATACCCTCCTTCGCCGTCGCGCCCACCGCGACCGGCACATTCTCAGCGTTGTTCTTAAACGGCGGCGCCGGCGTAATCGTCATGCCTAGCTTCTTGCAGGTGATGAGCTTGCGCAGCAGGTGGCTGGCCTCGCCAGAAAGTGGTGCGCCGGCGCGCCCATTCTGCGAGAGCGCCCGCCACAACGTGTCGTGTTGCGGCTCGGCGGAGGCGGCGACGACGGCGGGCGACGCCTGCTGCTGCAGGTAGGCGTGATGGTTGTGATGGTGCTGGTGGTGATCGACGGTGGGCGAGGGCGCCGACGTTGTCGTCGAGTTTGAGTGCTCCTCTATGCCCTGCGACATGTCGACCTCGAGGCGTTCCGGATCCGAGCTGTTGCTGTAGTCGGATGCGGCGTCCTCCTCGTCTTTGATGAAGACAGGCAGCTCGGGCACGCAAGTGAGGCTCTCTGGCACGCCGGCTAGACTGTCGTCGGAGGCGTTGGGAGCGATGACAGAAGCGGTGGTTACAGGCGTCGGAGGTCGTGCGCGCCGGCTGGAAAGATCGGCGGGTTGTTCGGCGGCGGGGGATAGAGGGGGCGAACTGCTCGCTTCGTCCATGCGTCCAGAGGACGTGTCCATCGCGTTCGCGTCCGTTTCCTCGTCGTAGTAGTCCACCGGCTCGGACTTCATCTGAATTTCCTCGTCCACTCGTGCCTGCTTTCCGACGATGGGGCTGCTTTTTTCGTCAATTGGACGTTTTTTCCTCCTCGTTAGAAGTTCATCGAATAGTATTGTTGATTGTGTCAATTTCTCCTGAAAAGTAAGTTTATATTTAGATTTATATTAAACCAAATACTTGGGAATTTAATCTGAACATGTACCACCATTTTTAGGAACTTATTTAAGTCATTGGAGGGATGTACCACAAGATGTCAACGTGTATTACTAATGTATACCTTTGGTAAAATACTATGAGTACCCATCAGTACCACTGGAGGTACTGGTCATTTGATGGTACCCTCGGTGGGTCACTGTATAGCTCTCTATTCTTTATTGTAATGGTACTCTGCCTGCGGGTACCACACATGACAAAGATTCACTACATAAATGTGAATCATTCGAGGTCCTTCAAAAATGATTGCTTGAACATTGACTCAATCCTTTAAATATTAACAAATACCGCCAAAAAAAAAACGAAATCAACAACATTCCTGCATCGAGAATAAAATCATTGCGCAACGCATGAAAACACATTGATAAACCTGAGTAAACTTTTCAGGTGAAATACTATTACTAAGATAATTTAATAGCAAAGCTGATAAGAGATAACAGAGTAGGTAGGAATGATGGGGGACGAGTCAGTTAGTCGCGGTCGGTAAATGCGATGCGTACCACGTACTTCGTTCTAAATTACCGAATTTCCAAAATGTTGTTCATAAAGCTGTGCTTAGTCACCGTAATCATGACGGTATGTGCGGTAAACGCGGACGAGCCAAAATACGAAAAGTCCGACCATCTGTGCGATCGCTGCAATTGCCAAACGCACTCGACAACGCTCTTCATCGACTGCAACGCCTTGCAGATGAACGCCACCATCGCTGACTGGCCGGTGGCGGTGAACGTAACGCGCATTGTCGCACACTTTAACCGCAACGCTATCACCCGCCTGCAGCCGCTGCCCAACACCTCCCTCGAGGTGATCATCTCGTACGCGCACAACGCCATTGCGAAGCTCGACAGCAACCTGCTCACGAACTGCATAAATGTCACCTCGCTGGATTTGAGTTATAATAAGATTAGAAGTGAGTCACACGCTTAAAATGATCATGGCCGATCGCGGACGCGCCGCCGCCGGCGGTACATGTTTCGGGCGATAAAAAGGCGCATGTTTGGCGGCAAACGGCCGCCGCCCTAATCATACACGCCAAAAACCAAACGGCTCATCTCCACGTTTACAGGCGAGGTGATCGTATCTGAGGTGTTCCGCGGCCATTATAATGCCACCATCTATGAGCCAATCATGCTGCGCACGCTGAATCTCGCCCACAACGAGCTACACACGTTCGGAAAGAACGCCTTCGAGCACTTGATGGAGCTACGCTCGCTGGACATCTCCGCGAATCGATTCCGTATCCTGGACCCGCAGACGCACCTCAGTTTCGATCAATTACCTAAACTAGAGGTAGATATATATACTTGACATAATTGATCAGATGATGTACCACCTGTGATACTCCTGTACAGACGATCTGTGAGCCTTTTGTTCAGGCGATGTACCACTGGTGGCAATACTTTTATGGCGTTGTCCCACCTATGGTACTGCTGTTCAGGTGATATACCATTTCTGGTAGATATCATCCAATAACCCTTACATGAATTGATAAACTAAAGGTACACACTTGCCTGTCACCATTGTTCGGACGATATACCGCTTGTAGCCCTCCTAACATGAGATGTACGTCCTATGACAATCATGTTCATACGATTTACCACCTCTGACCCTCCTGTTCAGGTGATATACCACATGTATCAATCAGCTGCAGACAATATTCCACCTGTAGTACTCCCTTTAAGGTGTTGTACCATCAGTGGCACTCCTGTTTAGCTGAGGTACCACCTATGGAACTTCTGTTCAGGCAATTTTCCATTTGTGGCATACGTCATTCAATAATCCTTGCATGAATTAACACTAAAGGCATCCACTTGCCTGCTACAACTGTTCAGACAATGTGGCACTTCCATTCAGACGATGTACCCCTATATTTAGGCAATATACCACCTGTGGCACCCTCCATCAAACGCTCTATCACCTGTGATACTCTTCTTCAGGCGATTTTCTACTTGTGCACGATTCCCTTACATGTGTTTGTATGTTTTCAGTACTTAAATTTAGCAAACAACCACCTAATCCACATGAATACCACCTACTTCAGTGGACTTATGAAGTTGCGCATTCTTGATCTGTCATACAACGCACTAGACTTCATTCCAGACACAGTTAAAGATCTATCACACAGTCTGAGGACACTACGCGTCGATGCAAACCCAATCGTAGAGATAACCGAAAATGATCTATTAGGTATAACCTTCAGTCTGAATGTATGACCCTCAGGTTTGTCTATAAACCTTCAGGTTGTTTGTAAACCTTCAGCATGTGTGTGTCTAACCTTAATTGTTACTAAACTTTCTGATTTCCCTTGACCAGGAATGGAGAACCTGGTCGAATTCTCTGGTTCAAACCTGAACCATCTCAACGAAATCAAGCCCAATGCTTTCAGAAGTCTGAAGAACTTGGTCAAAGTTGACTTATCAGGTATGAAGGACACGGTCATACTGTCTGATAACATTTTCGGAGAATCTGTGAAGGAGGTAAGTACCTTTAGAAAGACTTTAGCATCATTCAGATTGAAAATCTGAAATATAAAATCGGATATATGAAATCAGAAATGAGAAGTCTGAAAACTTCTAGTTGAACCTGAGTAACTCCAACCTGGAGATAATCCCACCGACTTTATTCAACTGGACACAACTAGAAATTCTGGACTTACGTGGAAATCAACTGTACTGCACCTGCGACCTACACAACATCAGCCTGCAGTTAAGGGACGTCGTTAAGAAGGACCACGACTCTGCGTTCTGCTTTGATTACAAGAGATACAAACAGTACGAAATGTTCAGCCTGAATGAGGACATCTGTTTCGAACACGTAAGAAACGCCTACTTTTCCTTATTTCCTTCGGTCTGAACAGACTCATCAGGCCGAACAGACTTGTCAAAGTGAACAGACTAATCAGTCTGAACAGACTAACATTCTTATTCTGACAATGAAACAACTGAACACCTAACACTTAATTACAGGATGAGTATCTGATGGCCTTCGCCAACACTTCCTCCTCAGAACGAATCCTACGCATGACCCTGCTGTCAACAAGTGTCCTGTTGATTATCTGCCTAGTGATTGCTGCATGGTTGGGCTATGTGCGGTGTTTCAGGAATCGAAGATATGCATTTACAACTGCCTCAGTGCAGTACGGTCCGATTGGACAAACGTTTTAATCATAAGATTTAGACCTTTGCGCTCGAGACTTTTTCAGCAAACGCTGTGAGAACTCGAGACGAGTGGAGCTGAACATTCAGCGCGTGCACTATGCGCGCCAAGCGAGTTCACGCAGGACGTTAGTCGGGCGTGGAATTCACACCGCTCGAGCGCGGAGGATTAAACTTCACAAAGTGGTAGTGGTGGTGGTAGAATTGAATATTGTAACTTTTTTAAAATATATATTTGCGACAAATGAATAAAACTGATGTGTTTGTTACCTGTGGCGTTCCGGTGCACGTACGTGTCCGTGTGATGAACGTAACAAGCTCTTCGTCCACCCGACTTGCCCGCTCCTTGAAGTCGTAGAATGCGTCTAATTTCTCGCTGCACTCGGTGCATACGACATGAGGTAACTGGTCACGCTTGGACACCTAAAACCAGAAAGTATTAGAATTCAGGATAACGTATTTCCGTGGATAATTCAACGTCAAAAGTACCGGTAGTTGAAAAAAAAAATTAAAAGTATAGACATTTGTTAGTATCGAATTGAAAGTAACGGTACTTTTACGAAATTAACTTTCGATAATTAACGGCATGGAAAGTATCGAAACTAGAAAGTATTGATATCAAAGTGTCGATACTTTTATCAAATTTATCAAACTAAACTTAACAGATTTCAAATTTGAAAGCATCGAAATTAAATTTGTGTTACTTATAGAAATTATAAGTCGATACTTATCGGTATCGAAAATATTGACACTTATCGATACCGAAAGTATTGGAACTTGAAAGTCAGTATGTTTTGATATCGAAAGAGTCGAAACGCCAAAGTATCGAAACAAGGAAGTCGCGAAACTTTCTGATAACGAAAGGGTAATTGAAAGTATCGAAACTAAAGTATCGATACTTTTACAAAATTTTCCGGTATCGGAAGTACCGGAACTTGTAAATAGCTTATCAGTATCGAAATTTTCGGAACTTGAAAATATCGATACTCATCGATATCGAAACTTTCTGATATCCGAAGGCAATTAAAAGTATCAACATCGAAGTATCGATACTTTTACGAAATTAAGTATCGATATTTCTCGATATCAAAAGTATCTGAAATTATCGAACTTGCTTTTATTCCTGAACATTTCATTGAAATAAAACGCAATTTGACAAAATGACGTTAGTTTTTTTTTTTCCTTCTCGCCATGATGTAACTTGTAAATCTCTATTGTAAATTGCCGAACTTCACAATGGTAATTGATCGGCGATTGGCGCTGGCATGTTTTGTCAAACGCGCGCGCCACGCCGGTGAAAAAAGGAAAGTGAATGTCGCAATCACAATCACAGGCGAGCGAGTGAGCGAGCGCACAATCGCCGCGCCGCTCGCCGTTGTTTTCCACGCACGTTCTCTCGCTCGCCGGCAAAGCGCATCGATTCGCTGGCGCGATTAGCGTTTTCGGCGTGGTCCAGACCGCGCGTTAAATCACGCTAATCTCGCGCGAGGATCGCGGCCGCGACGCCGAGAGCACACACCAGCGTCGAATTTGGCAATCGGAGCGGGCAGGCGATTGTGGATCGCGTGGTCGCGCAAGAAGAAATGAAGTAACGAGAGCGCACGTTATCGTGAGAAAGCTTCCCCAAACCGTACAACAGCTACATTCTGTTGCACACATTCCGACCGATTACCAAACAACAAAGAGACAAGATGGTGCTCTCCAAATGTCTGAATTTGCAGGCATTTTGGCAATTTGTTGTGATAAGAAACATGACGAACGCAATTTCCTAAAACGCACAAGTTTCTTTCGAGAAATAAATATGACTAATACGGCAGAATATAGAAACGATTCGCAATCTTTCATAAGGAAGCTGCCTGAAGAGGCTCCTTCAGGTTAGGTGACTCATCGGAATTGTCAAGAACCAATTCGAAATTATTTTTTCATAGTGATCTTCCCTGAAGAGATTTCTTCCGGACAGAATAACCCATCACGCGTGTCCAGAACCAATTCTGTACAAATTTATTAACTATACCAAAATATTTTTTAAAACTTTCCTGAAGAAACTCCTTCAAGATGGAAGCTCCTTTCACACATGTCTAAAACCAATCCTTTGCAAATTACTCAACAAATTTTCTCCTAAATCAAATTTTCATAAGAGGCCTCTTCAGGTTAGATGACTCATCGGGGTTGCCAAGAATTAATTCCGTACAAATTACTCCTAAATCAATCTTTCATATGAAACTTCCCTGAAGAGGTGTCTTCAGGACAGGAGCCCTCTTTCTGCATAACAAGAACTTATCCTGTCTAAATTAATTAGCAATATTCCCTTCTTTCAATCTTTCATAAGGAATTTCCCTGAATTGGTTCTTTCAGAGATGAAGCCTATGTTACACATATTACGAACCAATCTTGTCTTCAGGCCAGGAGCCCTTGTAACACCATCCAGAACCAATCCTGTCTAAATTAATTAGTAATATTCTCTTTAATTAAAGTTTCATATTGTACTTCCCTGAAGTGGTCCCTTCTGGACAAGAGTTCTCAACACGTATGTACAAAACCAAACCTAAACAAATTACTTAATGTTTGTTCAGGTCAGAAGGCCATGTGGCGCATATCAACCAATCATGTCACAATTAATAAGTAGCACTCTCCTAAACCTAGTTTTCATAAGAAACTTCCCTGATAAGCTCTCTTCAGGACAGGAGCTCTCATTACGCATGCCAAGAAATCCTGTATAAACTACTTAGTACTATCGTTCAATCTCTCACAAAGGACTTTTCCTGAAAAGGCCCCTTCAGCGCAGAAGTCCATGTTATGCATGTTAAAAACCAATCCTGTCTAAATTACTTATTGTTAGTAATATTCTCTTAAATCCACCTTTCATAGGGAACTTCCCTGAAGAGGTCTATTCAGGTCAGGAGCCCTCACCATGTATATCAAGAATTAATCTTGTCAAAATTAATTAGAAATACTCTCTAAACTCAAATTTTAATAAGGAACTTTCCTGAAGAAATCTATTCAGGACACGTTATCCTCATCACGAATGTCAAAAATCAATCCTGTCTGAATTAATAAGTAATATTCCCTTTAGTCAAATTTTCATATAGAACTTTCCTGAAGTGGTCCCTTCAGGACAGGAGCCCTTAAGGCATATGTCAAATGAATTTTCTCAAAAAAAAACTTCTCTGAAGGGGTTTCTTCGGGACAAAAATTCAATTAACAAAAGACGGAATATTAAAACGTAATTATTTATAATTTAATACGTACTTATTAATTTTCTACAGGATGTTGATCAGATAAAAACACAAAATGAGCTCACTTATCAACTCGTCTTCAAGAAACGAAACAAAAAGCAGTTGGCAAGTTTTTGTGCAAGCGCTCACAAGAAATTAAAGCCGGCGCACGTAAGTGTGTGTGTGTGTGTGTGTGTGTGTGTATGAATTCACGAAGATCGGCAAATAAATAAGCAAATTTCTAGAGCATGGAAGGCAATCATTCGATTGCGATGCGAAGCGACTGATTGATCGTCGTGCCCCGTCGTTTGTGTGTGGTGCGCCGGAGCCAATCACTACAGTCCCACACAACAGCAAAAATCCGGCCGTAATTCGCAGGAGGGGATTTCGCAATCGCTTCGCTTCCATTCATTCTTCATTTGCGTTTCGATAACGATGGCAACCGCGACGAAATCATTAATGCCGGCCGTGGATATTATGCGTTCGTGGCGCACACAGTCGGGGTACCCGACGCGACGGCAAGAAAGCTTGTTAGGCGACGAGATAAAAGATCGAATTGCCATGGAAACGTGGCGATCTTTTGCAACGCGCTCGCCGAACAAAGAGACTTGGAGCACACGGCTCGTCGTCGTCGACGGAAAGATTAGGTTCACGGCACGCTCGCGCAAACGCACACACAGGTTGCGTAAGCAGTGACATCGTTGAATTCGAATTCGCCACATTTCGAATGATTTATCACGAGTTTCAGTGGTAACAATGATGCACGTCAGTGCGCAATCGGAAGTTTGCGTTAATCACACATGTTAAGAATGTTCTAGTACTATTCAAACAACCAATGCCTTCTTAAAAAGTTTCCTAAAGAACCCCAAAGCTCTTGATGTTTGATAGCTCTTGATATAATTTTTGAAGGGAGTTTCTTCAGGAAAGAAACCCACATAAGGCATGTAGATAATCAATCCTGTATAAATTATTTTACAAAATGTATTCCAAAATAATCTGTCATAAGATTCCTCCCTGAAGAGGTCTCTTCAGAATACAAACCCTCAATATGAACATAAAAAAAACGATCCTGTACAAATAAATTAACAAAACCTCTTTCAGACCTTTTTCAGGTCGCAAGCCTCACATGTTACGAATGTTCTTGAAATCATGTGTTAACAAGTTTCCTGAAGAACCCCAAAGCTCTTGATATTTGATAGCTCTTGTTATAATTCTTAATAGAGAACTTTCCTGACGGGAGTCTCTTCAGGGAAGAAACCCACATAAGGCATGTAGATCCTGTATACATTAATTTACAAAATGTATTCCAAAATAATCTGTCATAAGATACCTCCCTGAAGAAGTCTCTTCAGGATACAAACCCTCAATGTGAACATAAAAAACCGATCTTGCACAAATAAATTAACAAAACGTCTTTCAGACCTTTTTCAGATCGGAAGCCTCGTATGTTAAGAACGTTCTTGAAATCATGTATCAACAAGTTTCCTGAAGAACACCAAAGCTCTTGATATTTGATAGCTCTTGATATAATTTTTAATAGAAAACTTTCCTGAAGGGAGTCTCTTCAGGTCAGAATACCAAATCATCCTCCTGAAACCGTTTCTTCAGGATAAAAGCCGTCTATATGCAAAAAACGATCCTTCGGGGCTTATCAAACCCTCTCCCAAATGAATCATTCACAAGAATCTTGCCTGAAGAGACTTATTCAGGGCAAAAGCCTTTGTTACACATGTCAAGAACTCATCCTGTACAACTTATCAAATATGTACAAAATTTCCCTTAAATCAAAAAGAACTTCCCTGAAAAGCCTTCTTCAGGGCAAATACTCCCACCTTGCACACGAAAATCCTACCCTGAAGAATCTTCTTCAGGGCATCAGTTGCCTGAAGCCACTTCAGGAAACTTCTTCAAAAAAAAAAAAACTTCAACATGTCTTCTTCTTCGTTAATCATAGTTTCATCAAGACATTCACTGAGAAGCCTCTGAAATGCTCATAACTCTACTCAGTCACGATTAATTGGACTAATTATGATTGTTAATTGTAGACAAACTTTATTCAGGCTAATATAAATCGAAAACACCAAGTTTCAGAGCTAATTACTACATTAATTTCTTACAATATTAGCCTGCGTTTTAAAATCGACTCAACGCCTATTGTTCAAATTATCGCCGAGGTAGAATACGTTCATTTTCATATAGAGCAACAATCTGCAAATGCATGTGCAAAATTTCAACGTTGCAGGCTCATTACGCGCAATGAGACGCAGTCGAAGTACGCGAACGCGCGCTGCTGCAGCCGTTAAATTTAATTATTCTTTTTAGAAAGTTTGCATTATACGATTACGCTTGCTTTACTTTGCATCGGCCGTAGCCGGCGCACGCTCTTTATCTTATACCTTCCACCTTCCACTTTCAATTTTCAACATCCAACGCTAATTATTTCATTCGATTCCGCGAGCGTGCATTATGTCCGTCCGTATTTTATCCGCGGCCGAAATGGGTTGCGCGTTTCGCGGGCCCGGCGAGGCGCACCGTGGGCGATTTCGAGAAAAAAGCGCTTTAAATCAACGCAGCGGCCTGCTAACGCTAAAAATTATACATTTCGCGTCACTTTATCATGAATTTTACCATATTTAGAACAATGCTATCGAAATGACTGATATATCAGAAGATAGCTTAACTCTTCTACTTTAATAACCAAGAGTTAGAATTTAAAATTTTCTTTTTTTTTCGATAGAGTTATGAGGCGTATACTTTACTCTTTGCTAGCGATATGAAGGAGTCAAATGTATGCAACCAGTGATATATCAGCATATTCTCTATTGCATAATCTATTAAATGATATATAGATTATTAATGTGCTGCTTGTGTATGACTGTTTTTTAGGGTGTATGTAGGAGCGCGCAGTGGACCGCATGTAAATTCCCCATATACGAATTCCTACTCTACATTGTTTCGCTTGACTTGAGTCAAAATCGTCGATTTTAGAGCTCCTCACCCCCAAAAAAGTATGATACCCAAGCAGGATAATAATAATCTACATACCATTTAATACATTATGAAATAGAAAATATGCTGATCTAAAACTCGATGAATACCTTTTTATCCTTGATATGGTCAGCAGAGGGTAAAGTCTACCCCTTATAACTCTCTAGAAAAAAATAAAATTTTAAATTCTAACTATTAATTAATAAAGTAGAAGAGTCAAGCTGTCTAATGGTGTATCATGTATTCATTCAGGTAGTATTATTCTAAATATGGAAAAAATCGTATTAAATAAACGCGAAATGTGTACGTTTTAGCGCTGACTCGGCGCTGCGTCGATTTATGACGCTTCTTTCTTGAAATCTGCCCAACGTGCTGTGCGGCGAACGTAACGAGCGCACCACGCACCGAGATTCCCACAAATGTTTAGGGCCCGCATTTTACCCATGAAGAAATCGCAATTTATTGCCATCAACAAGTGGCCACACACTCGAACGCAAAATCGCTGAAAGGGAACTGTTTAGAAAGTCCGAAAAAAAAACGCACTGCGCACATATCTAATCAGATAAACGCGTTTGTGAGTGTGTAGTGTAAAAGCATGATTACATCATTCGAATGTTGGCTATCAATCTGAAGAGCTGCCTTGGAGTCCGTCTGAAGAACTGCTAATGATTTAACGCATTTCTTAATTTCCTCTTTTTGTTTCGTCGCTTTGACGGTGTGATGTGGCCTGGCACACGGCGCAAAACACCAACGTTCGATTACGTACGACTGCCGGTTGCCCAAACCGAGCACCGATTGATGTGTTTCTCATGGGAGTTTCCGATTTGGCAAGATCTAACATAAGCTAAGACGTATTATGTTGGATCGATTCACGCTTTCGCATTTCGTGTGCCAACGCCGACTGTGCTCTCAGGACGGAGAGTAGTCACGCGGACGCTTCGCAGGAAATCAACGCTAATCAATGTCCATGAAAACAACCTTTTCTCTGCAATTCAGATATACAGGATACTTTAGTAATTCTAGAACATGTTATCAGGTAAACTAGTAATCCTGGGAACACAACTGAAAACCTATTTTAATTTTTTTTTAATTGCAAACAGATTTCATAGAACTTTGCCAAGTTATTTATTGAAGTGAGCGCTTTTGATAGTTCCCTGAAGAGGGTTTTTCAGGATAGATGTTAAAAAGATTAATAATGAATTTTCCTGAAGAGGTTAATTCAGGAGAAGAAACCGCATTATGCGTGTAAATTAAACAGTCCTTCGGCGGAAAGACGTTAAAGGTTGATAGCCATTAAATATATTTAGTATTATTAAACAGTCCTGTACAAAACACGTAACAAATTCTGAAGAACCCTGAAAAAGCTCCTTCAGGACTAAAACCATGAAAACTACATTTTGTCTGCCATTCAGATATCCAGGATACTTTAGAAACTATAATATTTTATCTGGTAACCTAGTATTTCTAGAATCCAAACTGAATCCATACTTCCCTGAAGGAATCTTTCTTCAGAACAGATGTTAAAAGGCTAATAAGAAATTTGCCTGAAGACGTTATTTCAGGAGAATCACGCACGTATTTCAAGTCATTGTTTCTTAAGAAACTTCCCTGAAGAAGCTCCTTCAGGTCAAAGCCACGGGAACACCTTTTACCTGTATTGGTTTATTCACAACAGTCTGCATCATTCAAGTAAAACACTATCCTGTACAGACCTACTAACAAGTCCAGTCCTAAACCAAACTTGCATAAGAAAGTTGCCTGAAGAGGTTTCTTCAGGATAGCAGTGCAAATCATACAAGTAAATTACTATCCTGTACAGATCAACTAACAAATCTACTAAGGCAAACTTTCATAAGAAACCTACCTGAAGAGGATTCTTCAGAACACCAGTCTGCATCATACATTTAAAACACTATCCTGTACAGGCTAGTTAACAAACTTACTCCTAAAGCATACTTTCATACGAATCTTGCCTGAAGAGGTTTCTTCAGGACAATAGTCCACATCACATAAGTAAAAAACAATCATGTACAGACCAACGATCAAATATTCTCCTAAACAAAACTATGTAAGAAACTTGCCTGAAGAGGTTTCTTCAGGAGAACAGTTCACATCATACAAGTAAAACACTATCCTGAACACACTAACTAACAAACTTACACCCTAACCAAATGTTCATAAGAAATTTACCTGAAGAGGCTTCTTCAGGATAACAGTCCAGACCGTACAAGTAAAATAGTATCCTGTACAGACCTACTTAGAAATGTACTTCTAAACAAAAATTTTATAAGAATCTTGCCTGAACAGGTTCCTTCAGGATAACAGTAGACATCACATAAATAAAACTCTGAATAGAGATCAACTGAATAGAGCAACTAACAAAACTTCTCCTAAGCCAAACTTTTTTAAGAAACATGCCTGAACAGGTTTCTTCAGGGCAATTCTACTAACAAATCTACATCGAAATAATATTTAAAGCGTCACACCGCTTTAAATTCGAATATTACGAATGTATAGAGAAAATTTCAATATTTTGAGACATGTCCTGTCAACGTATAAGATCTCCGTATGCGATAGCGCCCATTTTATGACAACCCAAAAAAGGAAACAGAAGAAAAAAAACTTGAACAGGGCACCGGATAAGCTAATAACTCATTGTATAACGTGCCACAACCAGCTTGCGATATAACTTAGATAACTACGGATAACAAGTGCGGTTAGAAAGTGCTTCCGGTCGCGATCCGCAGCTCTCCGGTGATGCGTCCAACTGGCTCATGCATCAACAACAGGCTAAGAAACAAACACACGCGCTTCATAGGCATATTTCCAGCGCGTTCGTGAACGACAGCCGAGTCACAGTCGAGTGAAAACAGCCAGAGAAGCACATTTTGACTTCGTCGGATGTACTTATTACTTTGGCGACAAATCCTCGACATACAGAGCAATTCAGTAATAACGCTTCCAAGATTCTGAGCATGTTACAAGATGTTGTTCATTAGTTTGTCGAAAGATTCGGATGTGATTATGATGAAAATCTAGCCATACTTCCTGTGTTTCTTTTTAATAACGATTAAATTATATTCAAATTGATCCAATTACGCACATCCGAAGCGATCACCTGAAAAAAAAAGTAAGAAACGGGCACAGAAATGACGAAAAAGAAAGTCGTTGTTGCTATTGTTAGACGATGCAATCAGCGAAACGAACAATGCAAGAAGCACGCACTCGGCGGTAATTAATTTAATTAAAAATTTGCTTTCGTGCGAGGAGCGAGAAATGTGTAGAAAAACAAATTTTGGACGCCACTGACTGATAATTTGATGTGCGCGTATTTATTCATGGTTGGCAACAGCCGCCGACTCGTCCGATGTTTGCTTATGGTTACAGGCACACTAGTGCCGCTTCGTTGGTTTTCACACGAAAACTACGAGGGCAACGCCAAGAACCCCAGTGTCGAAGACACGCGGATGGATGACGGGAACTGCCTCCGTGGCAGCGCCGACTTTGATAGCCGTCGACACAGTCGGTAAGGTTTGTCGAAGAAGTTTATTGACTGACTGGATTCTATTTGCCATGTACGCAGAAGCAGGTGTTGCTTTACAAACAAGGGTCTGTCATGGTGACCTCCCTTTGGGTTCCATCAGCAGTAGCCTTTACAGAAACAATCATTTGAAGGAAAATACAAATACAAAATATGTACTATTTCGATATCAGAAACTAAATATGAAACTCCAATATGAATCCACTAGAATATTGCGATACTGAGGGTACCATCTTACAAATACTATTATCAGGTATACTATGGAACTCAATCTAAATCAATCTTTCATAAGGGACTTGCCTAAAGTGGCTTCTTTAGGCCAATGGACTCATCATTCATGTAGAAAACATTTTTGGTCAAGTTAATTAACAAATATACAGCTAAAATAATCTTTCATACGGAACTTGTCTGAAGTGGTTTCTTCAGGCCAAGAAACCCTATCATGTATGTAAAAATTAATTCTGTCAACAAGTTATGAAAAGTAAACCATCATGTACAAGTCAATTAACAAATCTACACCTAAATCAATTTTTCATGAGGAACTTGCCTGAATTGACTTCTTCAGATCAAGAGACTGCACCATGTTTATAAAAAACAATGTTGAACCGGGCTTCTTCAGGACAAGGCTCAAATAAAGGTACATTGGATTTTATTTACTATGTAAGCAGGAAGAGGTGTGCTTCTACAAACACAGTCTGCAAGGAGTGATCCCTTCGAGTACCTTCAGTACGCTTTGCATAAACACTTATCATTTTCTTTCAAATATATCCTGATAATCAAATATGTACTATTACGGTATCAGAATCAAAATATCTATAATATGAATCCAGTAGAACATAGAAATTATGAGGGTACCATTTGAGAATATAGGATCATAAGGATCTTGCCTGAATAGGCTTTCATAAGGAGCTTTCCTGAACAGTCCTCTTCAGGACGGCAGTCTGTCACAGTTGTAAAAAAACAATACTGTACAAATGAATTAACGAATCTAAAGTTATATTTCATAAGGAACTTCCCTGAACAGGCGAGTTCAGGGCAACGGACCACATGGCGCTTGTAAAAACCAAACCTGTATAAGTGAATTAACAAATTTAAATTAATGTTTTCATAAGGATCTTGCCTGAATAGGCTTCTTCAGGATAACAGGCAACGTGACGCGTGTAACAAAAAACCAATCATGTAGTAATTAACAAATCTAAATCAAATTTTCATAAGGAACTTCCCTAAACAGGCGTGTTCGGAACAACAGACCACATGGCGCTTGTAAAAACCAAACCTGTATAAGTGAATTAACAAATTTAAATTAATGTTTTCATAAGGATCTTGCCTGAATAGGCTTCTTCAGGATAACATGCTACTTGAAGCGTATAAAAACACCAATCCTGAAGTAATTAAAAAATCTAAATCAAACTTTCATAAGGAACTTGCCTGAATAGTTCTTTTCAGGACAGCCTGCCCTCTCACAGTTGTCAAAAAAAACTGCACAAATTAATAAACAAATCATTCACTAGGAAATTATGTTAAAATTCAAATAAACTAGTTCTCCTAGTGTAAACCAGACGAATAAACGAGGCCCATTTGGAAAGCCAAACCTCAATCATATGACTATATAAGACACTTCTCAGACTGTGATTTACTTCGGAAGTAATAGTAAATCTCACGAAGCAATTTGCGATAAATCATGTTTCCCAAACCACACTTTTTTTACAAGTATAATGAATTGTTTCCAATGACTTAGGCAATCCAACCTCCATACGCTAATGGCACACCAGGTAATTGTAATGTGGGAATTAGATTAATTAAAGAGCGAGCCCGTCAATTATCAGGTTGGCTGGCGGAAATTCGGCGCTTCTGTGCGCGAGGTTCTCATCAGCGCCTTTTCTCTTCGCGTCCTGCTTGCTGTTGTAACGCATTCAGCGAGTTCGAAGTTCATTTGAACGCATTTCGGTTAATTCAACGCGATCAGCGAAACCAGTGTGAGAGACCCCCAGCATTATAAAGGCGTATTAATTATACGCGTTTTAATTAAAACATGTGAACGTGGTGCGTGCACAGAAGGCATATCAGCACGTAGACCAATGAGATTGGCTTCCGAGTTCGAACTCGCTTCGGCCTGGAAGTTCGATAACAGAGATTCGGCGAGGCGAGCGCGCGATTTCGAATCCGTAAACAATTAGCGCGGCGAGTGCGCGCGAGCATATGCCGTTTGTTAGCGGTTCGCATTGTTTGCTGGTGTCATTGATAAAAGGCAAAAGTCTTCGGTTGTTGGCACACACGGTGTGGTGTGTGCGCGAGAGCGCGGCGGAGGGGAGTGATTGCATCGGATCGGTGACTTTATTGCCATTATGCGATTACGTGGATTACAACTATGCGGCGTAGTTCTTTTTTTTTTGTACGTTCGTTCGCGCGTCTGCCTTCTGGTTGTTGATCGACTTCATTGTGCCGACCGCCATGAGTCTATTCAGATTGGTTGCTAACATTTAGTGTTTGCTGCTAATCACGTAAAATTACAATGCCACGCCGACATTTGCGCCGAATTATTTCATCGCAACAGTACTTGCGTGGAATAGTAATAACCTGATGTGAAGACCACAGTTATATACGCAAACTTTGGTGGTCCCACAGAATTTTTATTAGATTCATCTTAGCAAAACCACGCCGTTTTTTATTTCGTTCAATTTTTATCTGGCTCTGTTCAGATTGATTACTAACATGTAGAGATCTAGGACCACAACTATACCGCTATTTGATCCCACAGGATGAGACATAGATTCACCATAACAGTACTTGCGTAGAATAGTAAAACATCTGAGGTTAAGACTACAGTTGTAGCAGTTCTTAGCAGAGCACCTCCTGATTTTATATCGGTCTACTTTTGTCTGGCTATGTTCAGATTGATTACTAACATGTAGAGATCTAGGCCCACAATAATACAGCTATTTGATCACACAAGATGAGATATAGATTCATCAAACGAGCACTTGCGTAGAATAGTAAAGAATCTGAGGTTACGACTACAGTTATAGACCAAAACTTATGTGGTCCCACAGGCTGTTTCTTAAACTCATCTTAGCAAAACATCTGTTTTTATATCATTCCATCTTTGACTGGCTATGTTCAGATTGGTCTCTAACATGTAGAGAGCTAGGACCGCAATTATATAGTTATTTGGTCCCACAGGGTGATTCTTAGATTCATCTTACAAATACTTGCGAAGAATAGTAAACAACCTGAGATTCTTTTTAACAGAATCGCCAGTATCTGAAGTCTAATTTAAGTACCACCCTGTAGTACTTAAATTAGACTGATGTTACCAATACAATCAATTATGATCATTGATTTTATCGAAAGACATGATGATAATCCTGATTTATTATGACTTATTTTTGTTTATCAGTGTCTGGCCATCTTCACCATGGCTGTTCAGGACTGAAGTGTGATCTTAATTGAAGGTTTTGGTAAGATGATTCATTATATCTAACTTCCACTAGTTTAAATCCGTGATGAGAGCAGGTATGGTTCTGTTCAGATTGAAACACCAGTCAGTATTTGCTCTCCGTCACTGGAAGTCGAAATTTCGTTTATGTGACATTTTTGCACAAAAAGGACTGATAAAGACACCTTTTTAGAGAGTGCCTCCTAGCTTCCAGAAAAACCTTCCCCCTTAAAAAAAATCTGACGAAGCCCATGGTTAAGACAATATCTAATTTGGAACCACCGTGTTTAGAATTATCGTTTCTTAAAAATTAAAACTTAAATAATATATTAGTACCATTACAAAATGATTTCTCGAAATTATCACATCAGATTCCATTCAGTTCATGTTTCTAACATTTAAATGTTGGTCATGATGACGCAAAAATCAAACGCGACGTCAATTCCGTCGAATCGCTTCATTTTTTAGATGGTTATCTCGACACAAATTTACCCTCAAAATGTGTTCCTTATTATAGATTTGTAGACACTTTTGGAACTTCGTGAAGTTTACATATCACTTTAGAGAACATTGAATTTCTCTAAATAAATCAGCAATTCTAATCTAATTGTAGTGTGGGTACCCCTTTCCAAAATAAGAAAATATTCACGTTCATTTGGAACATGAATTAATAATAAAAAAAATGCCAATAAAGTTTGTGAATATAATAACACAATTATTATAACAATTTTTTTGTCATTAGTCACTCGGAAACTCCAAATAAAAACTACTGGCTTATACTAAAAATATTCTAATCACTTTAAATGTCCGCCTGTCGTGAACAAGTTTATTTATTTATTCAAACAAATAATCAAACAAAGAAACGTCGACTTGAAACAGTGTTAAATCAAGTGCACCGGCTTCCCCCCTCTCTATTCCTAGAAGTTAAACGCGAAACAGTCATAGTCATAGACAAATATTGGCGGGAAATACGCAAATGGCGGAATTTTGTAACAACAAAAAAAATCACCTAGCGACAACCACAGCGAAAGGCGCACCAAAACCAAGGAGGGCATTAAAACACTAGGCATGCATTACCAGTACGCAAATTGCGCATAAAATATTATCTGAATCAATCATGAGCGTGTTTTTTTTGCAAGAGTTCATGCATGACATACAAATAAAGCGTATCAATGACAGGACGATGATCAAGCAGAGTCGAGGCTCCTCATATCATGCATTACGATTTTTCGGGAGAGAAACGACGTTTCTCGCTGGTTTATTACAGTTTCTTTAAAATTGCGTCGTTTATGACGTCTTTCAAGGTTTTCTCTGGGTGGTGCGTATCCTTGGTGATATGGTAGGCCAAGCGGCTGTCGAACGCAGCTAGGTGAAGCGCCTCCTATCGCCTATCTATAGTCCGGCCGCACCACGTCAGCCGTCTGCAAATGTTTAAAACCAACACACAACATTGCGTAAACAGCGGAGAGATCGACGGATTACACACATATTCGCGGCGCACGATGAATCATGCATGCTGTCAGATGCGCGACGCGCTGAGACTGGAGGAGAGACTCATTGAGGCGTGTATGTGCGGCTCGGCGCATGGAGTTGGTTGGGTTGGTATGGCGTTTTTCGCTGTTTACGGCTGCTGCTGGAAGCAGCCAGGCGGTGCCGCGTCGATTTGCATGCATGGTGGATGGTGTTTACACGCGCGCGTAGCATGTGTTCGGCTGTGCGTTGGTGGCGGCGGTTGCTCAGCACGGTTACGCAAAACGCCACTTCCTGGAATCTTCTAGAACCTTCCTAATCAGACTGAAAAGGAGTCATCATTTTGGGTGTACCCGATATTTAGAAATCCTCGACATTCTAGACTTAAAAACCTTGTTTTGACATTTAGTGAGGATTGGTGAACATGTTTACAGGTACCCTTAGAGTATTTAGTAAGGAGAGAGGTATATCTTTAGGTATACCATCAGAGAATTTCCTTCACTCCGAAAGATATACGAAGATACACTAAATGGTGAGAGTACGCTCACAATCAGTAGTTGTCACTAAATCCATTCAGAAGACATTTTAGAATTAAACACCTTGTTTTGATAATTAATAAGGATTGGTGTACATGTTTAGGGGCACCCTCAAAGTATTTAGTAAGGTTAGTGGCATATCTTTAGGTACACCATCAAAGTATTTCCATCACTCCGAAATATATTCGAAGATACACTAGGAGGTGAGAGTACGTTCAGAATCAGTAGTTTTCACCAAATCCCATATCCTGGAATCTTTTAATCTTCTTAATCAAACTCCAAAAGGAGTCTTCATTTTGGGTGTTCCCAATATTTAGTTATTATCGACCTTGTTTTGACATTTAGTAAGGATTAGTGTACATGTTTACAGGCACCCTTACAGGATTTTGTAAGGATATGAGCATATCTACAGGTATACCATCACAGTACTTCCCTCACTCCGAAAGGATGCATTATGAGATGAGTAGGATCAGTACTTTACACAAAAGCCATTTCCTAAAATCTTCTAAGATTCTTTACCAAACTACAAAAAGAGTCATCCTTTTGGGTGTACCCAATACTTGGATATCATCGACATTCTAGACTTAAAGACAGACCTTGTTTTGTAATTTAGTAAGGATAGGTGTACATATTTACAGGCACCCTAAGAATATTTATTTTTGGTACATCATCGGAGTACTTCCTCCGTAAAGTAGTATGAGTCGATACACAAGGACGTACTCACCGTCCAATACTTTACTCCAGATCCCAAATTTTAGAATCTTCCCCATCAAGTCCTCAAAAGAGTCATCAGTTTGGATGTACCCACAATTTAGACTTGATTGGCAGTGTATACTTAAATACATCGGTAAATGTTAGTTACCAGAACTTGCCGAGGAGGGGAGAGGAAACAAGCACCACCTACTAGGAAGGTTCTATGAAATAACGAATTGAGGTCAAACCAGAAAGGTTTTAATCTGCAATTTGATTGGAATATAACAAGGTAGACGATAACTTAGGTGATTTCAGAGGGGCATCTACATTTTCAGTCCTCCTTACAAGACTCTTAGAACGTATCCTGTGATCATATGGAAAATAGAAAATCCTGCAGGCATAATTATTCATTGATAGAGTGTTATTTTCGGGAGCTCTCTAGGAGTAAAGATAATATAGTTTCAAAAGTAACCAAGGGAAGAGAGGTAGAGAAAGGACACATATTGGTGGAATGTTAGACTAGGACTACGAAGATTTTACAAAAAAAAATCGAATTGGAGTCAAACAAAAAGGCTTTCTCCCCGAAGCATTCGATCTGATATGATTGGAATCTAAGAAGGTATACCCGTCACAGTATATCCTACCCCCACCGAAGGAATTTTCAGATTAGAAAAACGAAAATCAACAGGAATCAAATGAATGTATCACAGTCGCGTAGGACGTACAAGCACAAATTACAAACATTACGTGTACGTCTTTATATAGTCGTCTTTCTTTTGTCTCCGGCGGAGCGCGACCACAAAACGCGGCTGAGCGACGTTAGGCGTCCGAAGAGCGGCGGCGCGACCGCAGCAAAAACCCACCGACACACACAACAGCCGTGCGCGGCGAAAAAAAAAAGCGCAACAACAGCGCGATCCCGAACCACCAGACGCACACGTATTGATAAAATACTTGCATACGCTTATGATAATGCGGCGGTGCCTCCGTGGATGGAGGCGCGCTTGCGGTGTGCGGCGTGCGCGTCCGGAAGATTTTAATAACGTTTTATTATATTCCGTCTCGACTGGGGCATGGCACAGCCAAACAACACACTCTCACACACACTTGCCCCCCACACAAGCGCACACATGGCGTACACGTACGGCACACAGCCGCAGAGAGATAATGCGGTTAACTTGTAGCATGTTACATATTGCA
>WSZQ02026631.1:20429-33144 GCA_019419845.2 Weissflogia rhopalogaster | reverse complement strand
ATATATCTAATCTATTTCTTGTTTGTAAATAATTTAAAATGTGAAAAACGCGTACGATACCAATTTGAAGACCATATTTGTGATTGGAAACGATTTATACTGAAAATTATTTAAAAAAATATTATTTAATCTTCAGTTGCAGGAAATTGCCTATTTTGGTTTTCCATCACATCCAGAAGTTCTCAAGGGAGTGGAACGCATGCGTAGTCTGCACGCAAGAAGCACTCAGTCTGTTTCAGGCTCCTCTGTCAAACGTGCAGATTGTTCAGGTTAAAGTATTAGCAACATGATGATATGATGATATGTAGCACAAATAAACGCGTTCAACAGTTTATTTACATTCTGGTTAAGATTAATGAAAACCTGCACTCAAGCAATGTGAATTGCTTATATTCACATTATTCCTATTTCTTAAGAAGCAAGCTTTAAATATTCTAAAAGTAACCTTTGATCTAATTGTCTTGAAATATACTATTTAGCCTCATATGAATGACGCTTTTTGACATTTTAAAAATACTAATTGTAAGCAGAGTCATATTACAAAAAAAGGTGTGCAAAAATGGCAAAAACAGTTCAAAAATTCGCCGTGAGATAGTGTACACGAACAATAATGAAAAAAATCAGTTTATTGTTAGTAGAATTGCATTAAAGAATTGATATTGCAAAAAAAACGGGTACAACACCAAGTTGGCCATATTTGAGATTAAAAAGATTTGTACGGAAAATAATTACATTAAACTCATTCAAAATAATTAACATTAAATTTATTATACATTAACTTAAGTAAATTCACTCGGGAAAGTAGGATCATGCCAAAAAATGCTTTAAGAAAATTCACCGAAAGTCGTTATCACCTTGTTACCAATACAACTGTCATGAAATTGAGCCTACGAGAATGCAAACGATTTGCAATAATTTACACTATCAATACGTAATCATCATAATCATCTATAATGCGCATTTTCCGACTAAGAGTGAAAATGTAACACAAAGAAATTCTGACAGGCGAAATATGAATGGTGCATGGAACAATAGAGAATTATAATGCAAAATTAATTTATTGCGTCTCACTGCAATGCGGTGAGTTAGTGTTGGTAACAGCGGCGCACTCATCAAAAAGAACAATCCCAAACCGCAGTTAATAATAACTCAATTAATTTCAGTTGACATGCCGGCTTTTGTTTATCAGTGTGTGTATGTGTATGTGTGTGTGTGTGTGTGTTTGTATGCGTGTATGTGACAGTGAGTCTATGTGAGTATATAGATGTGTATATGTTGTTTTTTTTTCGGTGCACTTGATGCAAAAATTGCGCGAGCACTAGCATTTCTTTCATTTCGTTTTTTTTTTTTTTTGACAAGAAAACAAATTGCATGCGACTTGCGCGGCCTGGCGCATGCAATCGACCGAATCTGCAATATTAATTATAATTTTAATTACAAAACGCGGTGAGGCATGATGGTAGCTGGTAGTGTTATTAATTGATTCCTCGCAATTTGCGCGTCTGGACGAGCGGTTTTTGACGCGCTCGGTTTTCTGGTCGCATTCTTATGGGGCCCCTGCTTGGCCATCACCTTCCAGCGTTTGCTTCTGCGTTCGCGGTTAATTAAGGCATTAAATACGGATCGACTTGTGTCCCCCTTTGAGATGTATGAGCCAATGTACAAAACGGGCATAAGTTTTAGGAAATGATGATTTGCTCCAAACTAATTTTGACTATCTTCAGTTAATGGTACCAGATCATTCGTTTTAAAAGTGACTATGGGTTTTGAAACATACAAACTTGTTTAAGATCACTCAAGAGCATATTCTGGGGTTCTAAGATCTTTTCAGATTATCTGGTAAAGTTTTCAATAAAAAAAGCATCCAGACTGATATTCAGGGACTCACAAAACTATTCAGATGATATGATACAAGTTGCCACATATAAACGCTTTTAAAAATCATTCAGACTGATATTGAGGGTCTTAAAGGCATGTTCAAATTACCTGATAAGGGTTTCAATATACAAACGTATTTAAAAGCATCCATTCCGGGGCTCACCAAACTATTCAGATGATATGATAAACGTTTCCACATATAAACGCATTTAGAAATTATTCAGACGGATATTGAGGGTCTCAAAGGCATGTTCAAATTACCTGATGAGGGTTGCAATGTACAAACGTATTTAAAAGCATTCAGGCTGATATTCAGAGATTCACAAAAGTATTCAGAGGATTTGATAAAACTTCCCACATATAAATGCATTTAGAAATCTTTCAGACGGGCCTTAAAGGCATGTTCAAATTAGCTGATGAGGGTTTCAATATATCAACGTATTTAAAAGCATTAAGGCTGATATTCAGGGGCTCATAAAACTATTCAGATGATATGATAAAAGTTGCCATATATAAACACTTTTAGAAACCATTCAGACGAATATCGAGGGCCTTAAAGGCCTGTTCAGATGATGTCATAAGTGTTTCAATGTGCAAAAGTATTTAATAGATATCAGGCAGATATTCAGGGCTTCAAAAAACTGCAAAGCTTGTGAAATACTGAATAAACTATCATATTTAAAAACATCCAGACAAATATTCATGGGCTCAAAGATCTGTTCAGGAGATCTTGTTTCAAAATACAAATGTATTTTTAAAAAATCCAGAAGTCCAATAAATGGTTCGGATGATATGGCTTCTGAATACGAATGTATTTACATGTATTCGGGTGGATATTCAGGGGCTCACAGACCTATTCAGATGATTTCGTAAAAGTTCCAACATGTAAACGTATTTAAAATCATTCAGGAGGATATTCAATGGTTCAGAGAAATATTGAGATGATCTGGTAAGGGTTTCAATATGCATTTAAATATTTATATTATTTATTTAAAAGCATTCAGGCAGATATTAAAGGCCCCCAAGAACTGTTCAGATGGTTTAGTAAAGCCTTCAATATACAAACATATGCTATAGCAGTCAGGCAGATATTCAATGGTTCGAAGCACTGTTCAGCTGATCTGTTAAAGATTTGAACATACAAACTTATATAAAAGCTGTCGGAAGGTATTCGGGGGGTTCAGAGAACTGCGAAGATAATCTGGTACTATAACTGAAGTATGTGAATCGAATTGTGTGTTCCTTAGCCCTTATTTCATGATTATTCTTTGCCGATGTACCCAAACGCAAAGGTCTTCATAAACTCGCGTCGGATGAGAATTGTGAGGATGTGTTTAGTCAAAGGTATTAACTGATTTTAACCGTTCGCGTGAAATCCGTCTTCCTAAAAGTTTCGCCCTATTTTGTTAGGACTAGGTTGGCAATCTCACTTACAATCTTAACATGGTATTCATAATCATTATCTATTAAATTCCAACCTTCTATGAGTATGTCATTCAGACTAGTTCAGCATTCAGAATCAGTTTCTGAGCAGACAATTTATCAAATTTCTTGCACCTTCAGACTAATATGAATTCTAGTCAGAATGTCAGCTGGAATTAGAAACCAGGGAAGTTATGATTACGAATACCAGTGTCAGACTGAAGAGTTTTCCTTGGTTCTCTAATAAGATGTCCAACCTACTCCTAGTATATCTGTCTACACGTGCTACCCCTATGATTGTAAGACTATAGGTCTATAGAGAAATGGGGGATGTTTTGGCGGTACCTTGATGTGATTCGCTTCCGCTATCCTCCGACGGCGGGCCGGGCGGCGCCTGGAGGCCGCCGAGGCCGTTGGCGAAGCGTGGACCACCGCGCGCCAGCTGGTTGAAGGCGCCCGGCATCCCCAGCAGGCTGGCGGCGCCGGGGAACTGCAGGAAGGGAGCCCATGGCGGGCGCGGATGGAGGTGCGCCGCTGCCGCCGCGTATAACTGCAGCGGGGGCGGCAGGACCCCCGATTCCAACACCATATTATTTGGGGAGTTCACTTTGCTCACTGGTCGGTCCAACGCGAACAACGAAGGTGTGCGCCCGGCTCGGGCGGCTCAACGGCGGCGGCGTATCCGGGGCCGACGTGTAAACGCAACGGGCACCGCCGGCTGGCTGGTGCACGCACATGCGACGGGCACGTCCGACGGGCGCAGAACGCGTTCTCGTCCCGACGAAAAAACAAAACAAACAGCCGCACTCAGTAGGCACTACATCAAAAAACGTCCACTATCCGCGCATTTATAGCCGATTGCCGATGCAATGGATGAGGAGGGTGGTTTTGTTGCGGATCAGTCTGTGGTGAGTCTGTTCAGGCTGTCTACGGTCGCACTTGTTGTCGTTGGTGGCTCGCAGACGATACGCAGGACTGGTCAGGTTTTGCGCGCGACGGACTGAAGAGAGTATGTGTTTGGCTCTCGTCGCTCGTGAACGTGCAAGTGTGGCGAGAACCGGGCGGCACAAAGAGCGGCGAGTGTGTGCTAACGTGCGGCGAGTTTGTCGACCACTAACCACTGCTGCAGACACCCGACATGATAGAGGCGGTGCGCGCCGTGCACGCCTCGCGTACGAGCGCGCCCTGCGATTGGCAGAACCGGCCGTGCGCCGGGGTACACCCCTGGTTACGTCGCAACTCTCATTATCGAGTTTTTAGTACCGCTGCCAATATGTTTTCTGTTATTTATTGTCGATAGACTTGGGCCGCGCGCGCGCTTTTCTGGCATGAGCGTATGCATCCGTCTACACATAACACATTTATAATGCGTGTTCATGTTAAATTTGTCGTTTTGCAGCTATGGAACGCGCCAAAAATTTCTGGAAAAATCTCTCACCCTCTGTTCCATATATCCACCATTATCTTTTTCATTTTCACTTTTTTCACATACTTCTTTTTAAATGATTTCTTTCAATCTCCATTTATAAAGTTTAATTTAACTTTTTCAATTGAAGGCTGAAAAATATAATCCGATTAACAAAAAATGATTTTTCTTTAAATTATTCCAGTTTTACTTTAAAATAATTAGCAGAATAACACACTCTTAACTTTGTTAAGGTCCAAGCTAAATAAACTAATGTTTAATTTGTAAATTTTAACACCTTTAAGTGGCTTCATGGTAATAATACTGTGATACATATAACGTTATCAATGGGCTAAATGTGTGCAGATATATAAATCATGTTTCTACTCATTTTAATTTCCTTTAAGTGGCTGTCGTATAAAATAATATTTCGATCTATGGATGTCGTCCGAAGTCTGTAAATAGTAATCTAAGACTAACTGTTGTTGGGGTTTCAAATGAAACTTTTACTGATGACACTACTATAAAAATTGTAATTATAATGAAAACCTCAAAATAGTTACATTTTAGGAATATTTGTAGGGGTTAAAACAAGATAATTGACTTGAAAACAAGTCTTTAAATTTTCTCTCCCCTTATATTAAATTAAGGAAACCGGTTCCTATATTTGGACCGAGTACATGTTTCTTTGAAATTCATTTTCCTTATTACAAATATATTTTTTTTATTAATACATGATATTAGGTTTCCTTTGCACTCTTTAATATTTATTGAAAATTGTTGTGCATCTTTTTATAACGAATTATTTAAGACTGCTCCAAATTAGCTTTCCCCTACTTATATTTAAAAAAAATTAAAAATTAAAAAGCTCACGAGGGCAGCCTAGTGGTAGTGCCTCGGCGTACCACATAGGAGAACGGGGGAGGTGGGCAATTCACAGAATGAATTATAAATGGTAATTCACCTACCACTATAACAATTAACATTATTCTAAATGCAACACACAAAATCCAGCACACAACAGCACAACAAACACAATTTGTAAACATGCATAAATAATTTGTAAAACACGGCGGAGAAAGCTCAGTGTTGATACCCACTAAGATATATACGTTAATTTGTTTTAATCTTCAACAGTTTATAGCAATGTTGAGGTACTTACTATTATTTTGATTTGTCTTTATTACAAGTGTGAAGCCCAGCCAGGTGGCGCTAGTGGTCTGGTCTATGGCTACTGACCACGAGGTCTCGGGTTCGATTCTCGGTGGAGATGCATAGTAAAGTGAATTTTTCTTCCTATCAACAGTGTTAGCCACTAGTATGACTAATTACATTGAAAAAGAATTGAATAGAGCTAATGACCATAGGCGATGCTCGGTAAACTAAAACAAAAAAAGAGTGTTGAAGGGAGCGAACGCAAAAGGGTTTAACTATCTCAAGATTGTGAGCATTAATTTAAAGTTTATTTTAGATTTCGATGTGTTTGTTATTAATGGGAAGTATTTGACTTTTAGAATGCAGATGGGTATCTTTATAGATAGTCAATTATCATCTATTCGTAGTTATATTAGAATTGGTTGAACGTTTACATCTCAATTGAATATGTTGAAAGATAGTGAAAACGTGTACAATAATTAAAGAAGATTATGAACTCCTATAATAAACTAAAACTATGTTTGGAAAACATGTCAGTAGTGAACTGAAGACTCTTCGTCAAAAAAATGTTCTATGTCGATTGATTCCCTTTTATGACAATTTTAATGTCAAGCAATACGTTGATAGGCAACAATTAATTTTTCGAAAAACTTTTAATTCTAACCTATAAGGGTTAAGGATGAAAACAATAAGGTCGACTGAAGTTAACACATCTTGGTTTTTCGTAATTCTTTTTGTTCAACCCGTTTAACTTCGTTTTATAATAATTTAACCTTTAATCAATCAATATAGTTAATTAATTATGCTTTAATTAACATTGACAAAAACGTCAATATCACGTGAACATTTTATATTTGAAATAAAATTGCAAAAAAATCTAGGAATCCGAGAAAAGGGCAAGTGCATAAATGACTATTAAAATATTGTATGAGTAGAAGGGTACATTATTGAGATTATTCACAAAATTGACGAACTCAGAACTGTGTTTCACTGTTTTATTTTGACGTTTGTTATCGTACAATGTACATTTCGGCTCACGCCATCATCAGGTACTATACCGTACCTTGAAGTTACAATGCTATTTATACTTAAAAACGAAGTGCGCGAATTACTTGTAAACACCCCACGTGTTTACAAGTAATTCGAGTTGGTTCGATTCAGTACCTGACCGGGGTTTTTCTCGATTGCTTCTAGAACGACCAATTTATGACCCTTTTTATCTAGGTGTAATATTTTGAGATTGTGCATGAAGCAGTGGTGATCCGCTGATATTAAATGACCGGTCAACGCTGATATATGGGGATTAGAAGAACTTATGCGGAGTTGTTCTTTGAAACGTGTTAGGAAGTTGCGTTCCGTACGATAACAAGCGTCAAAATAAAACAGTGAAACACAGTTCGGAGTTCGTGTATTTTGTGAACAATTTTACATCATGTTTTATCAAGAAGTGACGGTAAAGTTCGTAAATTACATTATTGAGAGTTGAATTTTTCTTTTTTAACAAATTTATAATTTCATCTGAATCCAGATTACCGTCACATTCAAATCGTTGATTTTCGAATCTTTGTTGCATGTTTCACACAGCACATCATATAAGTTACGCACAGAATCCTACCTTTCTTCTTAAGGTAATACCAATAACGCACTTATAGATCGAACATACATAAGCATTATTTTTCTTTGAGGATGTCGATATTTCTTCCATTAAGCATTATGCCTTTGGCTTAGTATTTACGTGATAAGAGCACACTACCGCGTTTCTCAATAAATGTGAATTTTTTCATTGAAATAATTTATTTAATGGTTGTCCATGCCAATAAGTAGAAATACACAAATGTTGCAATAATTAATAGATCTAACCGTTTCCTGGATGTATAAATGAAATCCCCAAATCAACCGACGAAACTGTCAACTGTATATATAATCATATCCACGACCACGTCATATCCACATCGCCTTCTATCAAAATATTCAGTAGAGATGTAAACATTCAACCAATTATAACATATTTCCGAATAGATTTTGCGAAATGACTATCCTTCTAAACCCACACCACAAACAAAAAAATATCAAATTGGAAAAACATTTCCGCACTAGACATGTCAGACGATAATGAAATATCGATATTTGTTGAAATCGATATTTCCAATTTTTCGATACATCGATACCAAAATATCGTCTTGAAAAGATCGATATTATCAATATTGATCAAATTGAAATTCCACCGAAACGCTGTCTGTATATGGGTTTGAGGACTAATTGCAGTTCCCAACAATCTAAAGTGATTGTTAATTCACTCAGCGGTGTTCAAAACCTTTACTCGTCATTTTTTTTTTGTTATAATGAAATTATAAAATAACCGATAAGAAGTTAACAGTGCGCCTCCCAGCAGCGAGATGAAATTGCCCTATTTAAAATAACACGTAAAATAAAATTTTGACATTCGATACTGGAGCTCCTAATATATTATAGAATGTATTACCGCAATCATATCCGTGGTCTTCGTTTCGTAATATCAGATACCGAACGTATGTAATGATCAATTAAAGTGGATATCTCTTATGGAAATTAACATGCAAGAGTATAAAAGTCATCACACCTTTTGATCTATCAACCTTTGTTAAAAAGTATTTAAAAAAATCACAAAAAAAAATCAACAAATGCGCCGAAGTAAATATCATTAAGATTGATCGTGCTGGACGCAAGTTATTGGCAATTTACAATAAAATGGTTAGAGCTTTTACGGTGTTAGATAATAAAAAAAGGCTGATTCAAATTTGTTCAAATTAAATTAATTAAAGTGCAAATTGATGATTTAATTACAATTAAAGAAATTGGTGAATATCTTTGCCGCAATGAATTGCTTTTTTCTGGCTGGTGACGGTTTTATGTGGGTCGCTCGAGAACCTCTCTACCTTTCAAGAATAGGCGTCTCCTCCTTAGGGCTTGAAACATTCGAGGCTTATTTAACGTTCGGCGTTTATTCAATCAAATTTTCCAGCAGAGATCTGACGTCTTTGTTCACTCCAGCGGCGAATTACATCGAATAGAAGTTTCTCGATGTTAGCAGCGAGTATTCTAGTTGCGCATTAAACTCCTAACTCTTACAGAGATGGATTTCGATACCGATATGAAATTATTGATAAATATCGAAATTTTGAGGCCGATATATCGATATTTATCAATCTCAATATTTTTGACATGTTGATTCCGCACATTAAGGCTTGGAAGTCTGGACTTTTCTACTAACACATCTATATTTATGCAAAGCATATTTGCAGACCGATATTGGATTATCCAGGTATTATTTTGGCAAATACGACCGCAGAAACAAACATTTGGCGGTCGCGTAAACATCAGAGTTGAGAATAATCACTAACAAGGGGAATACCCGAATTGTCCTCGTCGGAATTGAATTAAAATTTTGTATGTATAGTACAACATATTGAAATTTGAAAAAGTTCATGGACAAAATTTGTTGTTAGCGCATCTGCCTATAGACTTTAGATGGTCAAAAGCTCTAACAACAGCTACAAAAAGCCGAAACACGATACAAGGTTTCTGTTAAAGCAAAATTTACATTCAAATCGTAGGCGGACTATGCGTGAACGCTCCTTGTCAAATTAATTTAATAAGAGCCCGTTTACGCACTTACCGCCTTTATGCTTAAACACCATTTCCACATGTCGATTTTTTATTTTATTTTAGTAAGCAAAACATGTACTGCTAAAGCTTCTGAACAAACAATTAGAATTGGCAGGAGTCAAAAATTTTAAAGATTTGTTATTGATTGAATATTTCGTAAAGAATTTTATATGATTGATCACTTTCTAAAAAAAATTAAGGCGTAGGAATGAAATTACGATGAAATTTCTTTTAGTTTTCTTTCAAATTTGAAATATTTACTGAACAATGTGGTTAGTTGTGTACGAACTTATAATATAGCGTTGGGTGTAAATTTTGCAATGTGCGTTTTGATGCGTTTTTGCCGTTGGAGGCGCGCGCGCCGCTGGGCGGCGAATGGGGCAATGGCAAGAGGCGGTAAAGTAGGCGAAAAAAAAATCACGTACATACGCACATATACACGGGATGGTGCTGGCTGAGAGTGGGCGAGAAAGAGACGAACGCGGCACCGACGACAGAGAGCACGCGTCGGTCGGTTTTATTGTTATTTTTCGACGGATTGATTACGTCGGCCCTTTTGTCCGCGCCGCTGGGACAAAAACGCCGCCGGTGCGCACTCGCGATTTACAACAATATGCTGATTTATCGGTAATTAGCTTTTTTGTTACTGCGACTGGAGGGCGCGCGCGCGAGCGCAACTCGCGCAAAGAACTCAATTATCTGCGTATCACAAACGTTCGATAAAAGCACATATCTGCACCTTCCGACCGGCCCACACTTCAGCGTAATCCCAGCGACAATGACTGTAATGTTCATGCATGTATTTTCACCGAAAAAATACGCTGGTTTTAATTTTAAATCTTCACATTTACTACTTATTATAATTCTTGTTGTTTGTTTAGTAAAATTCAGGTCCATTAGTTTGATTTCGCTATTTTATATTTTTTCTGTGGGTGTCGAACATCAGCTCATAATACTAAATTGCCTTATGTCCCACAGATTCACCAGGTTGCTTCTTGCGGCTAACTGGTTCCAACTGCAGTAACCCTATCTATGAATGCACCCCTCGGAGGTCAGGAGTTTCCTCACTTCTATTGCCTTGACATCAGGGGTCTGTGGTGAGTTTTCACAGGTTATTCTGTTCTTGTTCAGGAAATTTTCCCATGGAGCCTTTTGCAAGGAAGCATACTTATCTATTCCCAGTCCCAATGAATGCCTTTTCCCCGAAAAAATACGCTTATTTTAACTTTAAATGTTCATATTTACTAATTATTATAATTCCTTTTGTTAGCTTGGCAAAATTAATTTTTTCTTCGATTATCTTGACCTCAGGGGTCTGTGGTGAGTCCCCACAGGTTTATCCTGATCTTATATAGAAACATTTTCTTGTGGGGGCCTGTGAAAGGCATAGTGTGTGTAATTCCCATACTTCTGAAGAACAACTGGTGTTTTTGCCATTCTTAAATGGTGCCAATATAATATCGAAATCAAAGCCCACTTCCAACTATATTCACAATCCCGTCCTACTAGTCTATTTTCCTCATCCCATTCCTGAGGACTTGCCCCACCCTATTCAGATACGAAGTCAAAGCACCCTGCGGGAAATTTTCACATTGGCCCTAGGACTTTATGGTGAGTTCCCACATGTTTATATACTATTGCTTGGTTCTGATTTATTGTGTTTACCATTTTTCATCCATGTATACTTGGGTGATAGATCAAACAGCTTCCGGGCCATGAAAAAACACATTTACATTGAGCCAACAGGCGGGTAGTTTGCTCAGGACGGATGTTTCTCATTGTTCCTCTTATTACTAGTTTATCGGCCTTCTGATACTTGGTAACCATTCACATTCGGCATTCTCTTTTCCATTCCTTACTCCCAGTTTTCCTGTACATCGTGCAGTCACATATTCAACATTTCCTTCTTCATTCAAATGTATTTTCTTTGTTGGTCTTTCGTTACTTAGTCTGATGAGGTCAGCCATGGCTAGGTGGCTTTTTAATAAGGTTCAGTGTAATCCTTCAAGTTATACATCGAATTCCTAAACACAGACCACGTACCACTCTTTCGCCGTATTCAAGATAACATCCTGTTACCCCTCAGAAAACATCTCGCATGTGTCTCCCCGAACTTCTATAATCTGAGGAAAATGTCTGACCAAATACCTTACTGCTTCCCAACTTTTATTGAATCATGTCTTTGCTTTTCAGAAATTCTTATGACGCCGCGCCAAGATTAGTATATTTAAATATATTTAGTGTTGGAGGGGGATCCCCCGTTCAGGTCGAGAGATAATTTTCGAATTACCCCCCTCACCCCTCATTTGGGACGTGTACCTCTCGTAGGGAAACTCTGATATAACATAAAAATAATATTTTCACATATTTTCAACTGAAATGATATCCCAAGAATGGTATTTCCAGGATATTTACTTATTCCCGTGAGCATATCGCAGACAACATCAAAAAAGATAACATTTTAAAATGATTTTTAGATGTGAAGGGCATTATCACGTCATTATTATCATAAAACTAATTTAGAATGAAAAAATCTCTACGATCAACTCACACGCTGGAACTGTATGTTAAATTAAGCACCACAATACAAATACAATATAATTAAATACAATTTTGGTGTAGGCAATATATCATTGAAATTTAACAATTTTGCAATGTAATTTTGAGATTCGCTGAGATAGAAATTAAAACAAAAGTGGGAAGTCCAATGATTAGGTAGTAATTAAGATCAAACTACAACAATGTTGTTTTATTACGTTATTACTCCACGAATACAGTGTTGAGTTATAGCTGTATTATGTTGCTGCGTTGCGCTCTCCGTCTCTCCTCTTCACACTCCTCAATTTTCGATTAGTAAATACCAACACTTTCAAGCCGTAGAAGGCCCCAAATCAGCGCGCACGAATTTCGACCTCAACGAAGACACCAGAAGGCACTTGAAAGGCAGTAACATGTTTTTAATTAACATTTAAATTGAATAAATATCGCTGGTAGAAATCTATAATCAACGCTCACAATCGCAGCACAATCGAGGTGAGGAAGAATTCCACACTAAATAATTATCCCCTCAATCTTCGTATCAAATGAAATGCCCATAAGAGATGCTCAACTCAACGGTTATGAGTGTTGGATAATTTTTCACACATTTGGGTTTCTTGTTTATAGATGATTTGATTTATGAGTAATTGATTGTGAGAATTATTGAATAAT
>WSZQ02026631.1:0-20329 GCA_019419845.2 Weissflogia rhopalogaster | reverse complement strand
GAATGCACGGAGTGTTGGTGAGGAGACTACTTACTGCTATTATCTTAGCACCAGTGGTCTGTGGTGAGTTCCCACAGATTTATCCAGGCTCATATACAGGTAATAATTATCCCCTCAATCACTGTATCAAATGAAATGCTCAAAACGTTGATGTTCAACTCAACGGTTACTTCAACTAAATGCGTGTTGGATGATTTTTCACACATTTGGGTTTCTTGTTTATAGATGATTTGATTTATGAGTAATTGATTGTGAGAATTATTGAATAATTAAATTTGGCCAAGTTGGCTAACGACTAATAGTAGAAATATACTTTGGTAACCAAATTATATTCCCACTTTCAACTGTATTCACAACCCCAACCTCCTAACCTGTTTTCTCCGATCCCATGTTAAACGCACCTATGAATGCACGGAGTGTTGGTGAGGAGACTACTTACTGCTATTATCTTAGCACCAGTGGTCTGTGGTGAGTTCCCACAGGTTTATCCTGGATCTTGTACCGGAAATTTTCCCACGAGGCCCTCTGCAAGGAATATTATATACCATTCCCTTGCCACTGATGAACCTATCTATGAGTAATTGATTATGGCAATTGGTATGTGGCGGCAATCCATTGCTGCGCAAACAATATTAGGATCAGCAAACCACAATCACAATCAACATCAATAAACCATAATCTGCACGTCATCAACATCCACCGAGACTAAACATCGAAAATGCTGACATCTCAAAATCGACACGTCGCCAGATCGCGACCACGTGTTCCGCTGTGATGAACTAAAGAAATGGTCGCGTCAGCATTTTCACCTGCTATATATAGTCGACATTTCGTCATTGCATTCATTCAGTCACTTAGACAGTCCGAGTCAGTTTGCACACAGGCATTCAGTCACTCAATCAGCTCGAAACCGAAGATCGTCACCGAAGTCCACCAACAGCGAGCCCGACACCACCTGCCGCCACCAGAGAGTCCGCTACCGGCAGTCGTCACCAGTGAGGCTCACATCAACCTGTCTGCCGCCTCCGCCAGGATCTCCTCGTTAGCTTAATCTCATTCATCTTATATTTCCTTTCATGTATTGTGCTACAAAAAATCCCACAGATATATATCTAAAGTTGGTCCAATTTGGTTAAAGTCCATTGATGCCAATATACATTTGACATTCATTCCTATTCCCACGTTCAACTGTATTCACAACCCCAACCTCTTAATCTGTTCCCTTCATTCCACTCCCAATGTACGACCACTCCCTTCCCATTCCTAAACGCAGCCAAATCCCCTCCCCGCGTGGTTAGGTGAATTCTCGTTTCTATTCCCACAGGTTTATCCTGGACCTTGCATAGGAAATTATCCTTTGAGGCCCTCAGGAAGGAATAGTACGTACCACTCCCTTGCTTCATATCTACTGTCCTTGCCATTCGGCGTTAATTTGTGCTTGGATGATGAATAATGAGTAATTGATTGTGGCAATAGTTATATATCTAAACTTGGTCCAATTTGGCTAAAGTCAAATAATACCAATATAATATCGAAATTAAAGCCTATTCCCACTTCCAACTGTACTCACAACCACACAACCTGTTTTCCTCATCCCAGTCTCTACTTCTTCTCCCATCCCATTCCTCGATGTAGTCTAATCCTATGAATACAACCCGTTGGTGGTGAGGAGACTTCTCACTTATATTAAATTGGCAAAAAGAATCTGTGTTGGGTTTCTTTTGGTTTATACCGAAGATACCTTGGAACTTTTTCTGTGGGGCCCCTCTGTTTCTGATCTATTGTTCTTGCAACCCAGTGTCCTTTATTGCTAGGGTGATAGATTTAACGCTTTCCGGACTGTTGGGAATTCATTGGTGCTGAGCCTGCAGGTAGTTTGCTCTATGACCTCTGTTTGTGTATCCATGGTGTCCCACAGATAGTTCTTCACCAAGTTTTTCCACAGCGCTCACTGTTTCTATTAGCAGTTTTCTCTACCTATTCATCTCATTCATCCCACGGCGGTGGGGACATTTATAAGCAGTAGACGTGTTCATTTCTTAGTTTCTGATCTATTATTCTTGCCTATTTTCGTTAACCTCGGTTTCAATTTTTCTCTTGTCCCATTCTTAAACGCAATCAAATTCCAATGATAATGACCCTCCTAGACGCAGGCCCTGATTTTCAAAAATTATTCATGTCGGAACTGGCAAGAATCGATACTGAAGTATGCAATGAAAGTATCGATATTTATCGATGTCACATGTTTGGAAAACCGCGGATAACGCTATCAATCGATACATTTTGATACCTTAATCGTAAGAATCGAATAGGGTTGTCAAAGTCTGTGGGAGTATCGATATTTTTTAGTTTCGAAAATATCGCACCTTGAAAGTATCGAAAATATCGAAACTTGAAAGTATTGGTACCAAAGTATCGAATAAAAACATCGAAACTATTTCAAAAGTATCAATTTGACGTTTTTTAACTCTGCTTAAGTTCCCTCCCATCTGGAATCACAATAGCATCAACACTTAAGCATGTATCGATAATTATCGATAAGTATCGAAGGAAGGTATCGATAGTGAAGGTTACCCATACTTTTGACACATTATTTTTTCAAATATATACATATTTAATAAATTTCGGAATAAAGATCGTAGTGGCGATCAAATACTCTACGACTATCTAAATCCAAATCCACGCGAATTTGATTAAATCGAAATAACGTGTATATTTTTCCAATTAGCATCACGGCCAATTGAAGACTAATAAGGAATGCATGATGTGTTAATAGACTGGGAATCGCTCTCGTCAATGAGCTTATATTTAATTCAGCGTTGTCGGACGCAGCTTATTTTCTAATTCGGCTATCCGATGAATGACATGAAACTGCGCAGTCTGGGCAGGAAATTGCGCTGCAGGTGACCTGGGCCGCGCACCAAAATGAACGTATCCAACAAGATTGGATTAAAAATAATGAAAAATTAGCGCCATGGTCGAGTATGCGCAACGCAATGCCACTCAGCTAACTAATAAGCGCCCATTCAAATTCCTCGCCGAACGCGTCCGAAATGTTTATTTCGAATCATTCACAAAACCACGTCGATTACGTTGCACCCTGTAGGTTGGCGTAGATTTTCGGCCGATTATGAGGTGTCATTATAATAATTATGATTTTTATTAAGGCCTGCGTTATTATTACGAATAGAAATTTGATTACAAACCAGCGCGGCACGGCGGTGAAACAACAGAGCGCGCAACAATGGGTAATCGTAATCGTCGGTACAGATAACATCGCAACGATGAAGTGAGCAGCCAACGCAACGAAAACACGTCATTCGTCATCGGGTCGTGCCACAATAAAACGAAATACTTTAATCTGCAGTGAATTCGAGTGTGTGGCAAATCTGATGCGCATGCTGGTGGTGGATGCCGCTAGGGAGACAGCGCAACGCATGCGATGGATGCTCTTGGTAAATAGATGCAACATTAAAATCGTGGCACACGGTGCATGTAATCTGATGCATATGTCCGCCGTTCTTTTAATCCACCCCAAAAACATCCCTGCCTTCGGTCACCCTGGACGTGTGTTAATCAGATTAAACTGCGATATGGATCTGCAATTTGTCAACTCTCTCATCGTTCATCCAACAACTTACAAGGGACTAACAAACGTGAACATAAACTTGCATTGGATGAACATTTTGAGGAAACAATCTGAGGAAACAATCAATGTAGGTCTTGTTATTATGTTCTTAATTGTTCGTTTCCAACTTAACTATATGTCTATATGTCTTTTAAAGACAAAGGTTTCGTCCGCCTTTTATGAATTAGGACAGGGGTTCTGTGGGACAATTCAAGTAAAAGAACCTTTCGAAAAAAACTTTCTGGAGTTTCTGAACAAGCTAAACTGTGATATAGATCTGCAATTTATCAATTCTGTCAGGCGTGCCGTGGACAATTTACAAAATAATAAGACTCCCGAATATTCCGGAATGTATCAACTCAGGAAATAATTTACAAGAATTGAAAGTCCTAAAATACCTTGTAAACTGCATTGACTTCTCTTAAAATGTTCTTAATTGCATTCGATCACTCTAATTCTCTCTCTCTCTCTTTCTTTCTCTCTCTCTCTTCAGCCGTTCTGTGGTACAATTTGCAATGAAAATCTTTGAAAATTTCCTGGAAGAACCTTCGCAAGCAAAAATTGAAAGAATCATACTTATAAACTTATAAACTGCATTATTCTATCTTAACATGTTCTTATTTGCCTTCGATCACTCAGAACGCGTGTTAATCAGCTTAATCTCTGAGGCGTTCTGTGGGACATTTTCAAGTAAAAAGTATTTTGTAAGAATATTCCTGAAATCGTGAATGGGTACTAACATGATAACTTCCTATTACATTGATTTCCTTTAAAATATTCTTATTTGCTTTCGGTCACTCGAACAAGCTAAACGTGGATATGGATCTGCATTTTATCAACTCTTTCAGGCATTCTGCGTGATAATTTATGTAAAAAAGATTTTTGAATCTTTCTGAAGGTATCTTCTCAGGCAATAATTTGAAAGAATAGGAACTCCAATGTACTTAAAATATACTTATTAGCCTTCGATCACTCTGAACGCGTGTTAATCAGCCTAAACTGGTATGTGGATCTGCAATTTATCAAGTCTCTTAAGCGTTCTGTAGGACAATTTTCAATGCAAAAAGACTTTCAGATTTTCCTGAAGATAGATACCTTCTCAGGCAATAATTTTAAAGAATAATGAGCAAAAATAAGATAAATTGTAATTGGAAAACTGTATTGATCTTCTTTAAATGTTTTCATTTGCGTTCAACCACTCTGAACGTGTTTTAATCACATATACTATGATATGGTTCTGCAATTTATACATTCCCTTGGGCGTCCTGTGGGAAAATTTTCAAAGTAAAAAGACTTTCGGATCTTCCTGAAGGTATGTTCTCAGGCAATAATTTGAAAGAATAGGAAGTCTATATAGGATAACCACATTGATCTTGTTTAAAATGTCCTTATTTGCTTTCGATCACTCTGAAAATATTCTAATTAAACAAAACTTGGATATGGATTTGCAATTTATCAACTGTCACTAGAGTCCTAGGAGACTTTTTTAAATAAAAAACGTTTCTGAAGGTATCTTCTTATGAATGAATTTGAAAAATAATATAACTTATTAACTACTGTTCAAATGTTTTTATTTATCTTCAACTACATTTAACGTACGTTGTTCATCCAACAACTTACAAGGGTCTAACAAACATGGATAGAATATTTTCGACAAGGACATTCGAAGAAACCATTCTAAACTGGGTCTTGTTATTATATTCTTTATTGCTCTTTTTAACTAATTACTAAATTTCTAACTTGTAAAGGCAACAATTTCGCTAGTTTTGTTACTAATTATACACCTTCGAAATCTTCCTGAAGGTACTTTTTCAGACAATAATTTGAAAGAATGGGGAGGCAAAATAAGATACATTGTAATCTGCAATGATCTTCGTTCGGCCTTCGGCCCCCTTAACATGTGTTCTACTTCATCCTTTGTATCAATTCTCAACGCAATTCAGTTTTAAACTATCCTCATATAAACCACATAGTTTTAATTTCTAGAGGAATCCAAATTAGGTTCAGTTGATATCCATTTGGGACATCAATCTACTTTACCAAAAAAACATATTCGTCCATATTAAATAAGATCAAGTTGAATCATTTGATACTGTGACGATGTATTGCGTTGTCAAGGGATTTGTAGACTTCGATCCTCGGTTGGATGTGATTCAGAGCAACGCCGATGACTTGTCGCGCGGAGATTAACTAGACGCCGACGTAGGCAGATCTTAGGTAAGGGTTGCAACCGTACGTTCGCATTGATGCGACGTTACGCTGGCTCCGAAGTCAGACAACCCACGAGGGGCACCAGGAACAGAAGTTGGGAGAGAAAGACGGAGATGAAATCACCGGGACAACTAAATGTAATGAATTGTGGTATTAAGTTTTCAGATCATATCTATGGACTCGTCCCGACACTCATTCTCGTCTACCCCTGCATGTTCCTATTGAATTGGATCTACCCTGGGTGGAAATCATAACTGGTCATTGTTTGATTTGCAATTTGCATTGATTGCCAACTGTACAAAACATGAACCCGTACAAAATGTCGACAGAAAAATGTGAAAGTCTCCTATTTTAATTTTTAGAAAACGTTTAGCAAACTTAAAAATAACCCATATTTTATAAGGTTATGCTTGATTCTTCAACTTTATTGGTGTATTCCCTGCATGTTTAACAATATGCGGCGACTTCAATCACATATCAAAATCCATATCTGTTAGAGCTTCATCTCCCTGGAGAATTGTCTCGGTGTTCGGATACGTTCTACCTTATCCTACATACACGTGCATAAACCGGCAAAGCACCCCTTACGTTTGTTGGTGTGCGCAATAAAAATAGAGGAATATTATCGAGATTATTAAATGTGCCCTTTTTATTCCACGCAGATTTAGCCGTCACTTACCCACCATTTCGCCTTCACCACAATCTCCTCTTTCAAGCATTTACTCTTATCGCATCTCCGTGGTTGTATATTGATGCGTGTGACTGCGTGTTGTCGCTGGCCAAGGGTACTCGTGACGCAATAAACCTCCCCAAACTTAAACAATAAGAATATCCTGGATTAACTCGATCTAAACCGGGATTGAAATGCTTAGTCGTGTTGAATGCAACACTGAGGGCGGCATAATGTGCGGGAATTTTCCCAATGAGTATTATTGCGTTATATTACGTTATAAAAATGATAATTGAGGGTTGGACGAGTTTTATTGTGGAATCACGTCAGCGATATTGATCGCGGGGAGTATATAAAAATGCATGAGAGTGAACGCAACACTGGCCTTTTCACTGCCTTTGATCACGTTCTGTGATTTATTTGATATCGTTTGTCGATTTAAAGGAAATTTAAAGGAAATCCTCAATGTTTGACTATGCGAATGTAGGAAATGTACACAGTTTCAAGTTGTGATCGCATTGGGACTACGTAGTTTTGAGAATAGTAACCAATTACTCTTTCAAAATGTATCTATCAAACCAAATGTAAGACCTCAAGATCTCGTTCTCTACAAATTTTATCATCCCTATTAATGTAAGTAGTATCATAAACATGAACAACAAAAGGAATCGGAGGCAGCAAGATGTGAAAACACATCCTGAAGGTATCTTCTCAGGCCATAACTTGAAAGAATAGGAAGTCCAAATAAGATAACTTGTAAATAAAATTGATTTCCCTTATTATGTTCTTATTTGTGTTCAACCACACTTTTAAGGCGTTGTCGTCGTATTTCTAACCAGAACAAGTGGCCTTATTGAATTAATAGGGCAGTGTAGTGATCTGCACGGTGGTTAGTTTTAGTAAAAATTCACGAACTTCGTAGGTATAGTTATCTATCGCTTTCCAGCAATGCTCGTGGTCAGTGATCAGTGTGACGATATTATCGACAGCTAGTTTCTGATCCATCAATTTTTGCAAGACCTTTCGTGCGTTGTTCCAGTGATGACACGCTGAATGAGTGTTAATCAGATATGCTATGATATGTATCTGAAATTTATTAACTTGCTTAGGACAATTAACTTACTGTGGGGACAATTTACAAACTAATAAAGACTTTCGGATCGTATCATCTCAGGTAATAGTTTGTTAGATAGTGTGTCGAAATAAGGTATCTTTTAAAATGAATTCATTAACTTTGATATAGATGTACAATTTGTCAACTCTCTCATTGTTATTCAAAAAACAAGCGAATAACAAACAGAATACTATTAATTTCAGGATGACCCTGAACTAGTATCAATATTCAAAGAAATGAATCTTCAGTAGATCTAGTCTTTCATCAATTGACAGCCAACCTTTCTTGGTCTTTAAACTTTCAAATCTTTTTTAAAGTATATTCTGAGAAAGTAATAGCCATGTACTAGCCGTGACTAATCAAGAACATGATATTCAACAGAAATGTATTCCCCGGCGTCCACAGATAGAGGTTTACTAATTCTCAAACTATGATATGTAGGATATCAGGGATAACATCCTGAGTCCACAAACTATAGCATGTAAATTTTATTGTACAAAACGAAATTTTTAAATCGATAGAAACATAGTAACATCTTCCTTTTCTGTAATAATATTGTCGAGGTTTCTAAAAAGAAGACTGTGGATTTCAGAATTACTCTGGCATTGTGTCAATATCTAAAGATAATATAGAGTAGATCAAAGCTATTACCATCAGTTGTCCGCCAATTTTGAATAGACTTTAATCATTCATTTTTTTTCTCAGAGATATTCTGATAAAACAATATAAGAAAATAGGAAGTTCTGATAATATTCGAGGTCATTCGAGGAAATAGAAGATTTACTACATAATCCTTTGTACAAGGTATAAATCTGAAAATGTTATGAAATTATCTGAAAATAATAAAATAAATGGAATCCAGTACATGCATTCGCGTCAGCAATGGTGTTAACAGAGCGAAACGCAGGAACGGGCACGGGCAGGGCAACTAGTACAAAAGGAGCAGAACGCCAAGCTACGAAGCAGGGGTTAAAAATCCGTTTTAATGCCGCGTCTCCGCTACAAGAAGGCAAGAAAATACGAAACGGGCGAAACAGGCCCGTTTGCGCGCCTGCGAGAAGACTCGCGCGCCGCATGATTTACATTGACATTTATTGAGATCCTTTTTTAATTGCCGGGTAAATTATTGTGCGCCGTTTAAATGCGTTTATTATTGTTGCTCGGTCGCGGAATGCGCGAGTATCTATATCTCTGTTTGTAGATACGAGTGCGCGCAGAAATTACGAGCGATGAAGAGATGCGCGGCGCAAGCTGGAAAAAGTGGCGCGAGCCGCAAAGGTCTGCTTGTGTGCCTGCAGACCCAGGCCTGCCAGCAAACGGGCAAAGGCGGTTGTGCGTTGCAGGAAGGACGGCCGCGGCGCGCAGCGGGCAAAATTATGATGTCTTAATTAGAGAGCTGTTAAGCTCGAATGCGGTCGTTTCTGCGGCGAGAGCGAGATTGTTCTGGGACGATTGGTTTATTCCTCATATAATTAATGTACTAATAGGATGCCATTCCGCACCATGCGCGCGAACGGATTCAATGATGAGGCCGAAATTGAGTGCGGCGAAAGAAATCTATTTTGCACGAGTTGGCAGGTGAACGTATTCTGTGTGCACAGCATAAATGCTTCTAATTGAATGTTACTAAACCAGAGGTAATTACCGCCGTGTTTACTTCATTACAGGAAACACTATATGACTACATTTTTACTATGAACAATTGAGATATGAATTAGTGAATAGGTCAAACGTGTCAATAGTCACTATCTCCTTGAGTATGAATGTGCTTGAATATTATTAGTATGTGATTATTGCTTCTGCATTCGCTGCTTTATTATTTATTACCCACAAGTACAATTACTTCTGGTAATTGATTTCAGCAGGATTTGCCTCATATTGTTCTGCCATAGAATACGTCGTATTATATGAATTGTTTATGAAACATCTTGTACATTTTTACGATTCTTCGGCTTACCACTTAGGAGGACGGGGTTCGATTCCCCGAGGTGGGCAATCCACCGGGTAAATATTATTCATCCGCAACATTCCACAAACACTTACAACATTACACATTCAACACAGAACATTCAACACTCAATATATTCAACTCTCAATATTCAACACGCAACAACAACACAACAAAATACATTAAAAATTGTAAACACACAAAAATTATATGAGAAAACACGGCGGAAAAGCCTCAGGGTTGATAGCCAAGAAAATATATGTAAGGAATATATTCTTTAATTATTTTTGTTATGTTTGGTCAAGCCAAAGCCTCCCGGCCGTTGTTTTGAAACAACTAGATGAAAGCCGTTGTGTGTGGTGGTTGTGTAAATTTCCAAGAAACGTTTTGTAAACCTGAGTTATCGTTTCTATATTTTAGGTAAGAATATAATTTATAAACTGTATAATTGTTATTTTATAAAATAAAACGATATTTTTATACATTATTATTTATCATTCGCGCTTAACACAGATCACCTTTACAAAAAGAATATCTCGCCTGTTGAAACAAGCTAGAATACGTCAATTGAAGTGGCAGAGTCGTAGTAGCAGGGCTGCCGCCCTGAAGATACTGGATTCAGACTACAGGGTGTGGATCAGACTCCCTACATCGAACCTGAGGCGAGTGTCCACAGAAAAACCTATATAAGTCAAATAATTCAAAATGTGTCAATAATCATTATCTCCTTGATCATGAGCATGAGTGTAGCTATATGATTAATACAATTACTTATGGAAATTGATTATAGCAGGTTTTTCCGACGTTTTTCTGCCACGAAACAACCTAGAACACCTCAATCGGAGTGGTCTTTGTCGATGTTCAGATCAACGGCTGGATCCCTTGTCTAACCAATGTATTTAAAAGGAGATGAAGCGACTCAAGGAAACAACCTATCAACTTTTAAAACCTTTATAAGGCGTACAATCCCGAAGTGTGAAGCTATGAGAAAGGTCGTTCCGCTGCAAGGCTGCCGTTCTGCGGGTACCCAGAGAATATATGAAAACAAGAAATAACACTACTAGGTGTATCGCAAAGAACAATCTATATACAAGACTTTTGCTGACGGGCAGGTTCACTTTTGAAATCTGTAAGTATTTAAACTAAGAAGCTTCTGATAACGAAATAATTTGACCATCACCTGAAACTGAACTGACATCGACTCTATTAAGTTAATATAAAACAATTTTATAGTAAACAATTACCATTATCGTCCGAAGGGCAATTTTATCTGGAACATAATATAAACGACATTTAATTATGTTTGAACATCACTTATTCACTCCATACAACTGTGGTCTCTACACATGTTCTACAATGCAATAAAAGGATGTTGCTTTGGTGCGCACATGTGGGCTTGAGGGGGATGGATACGAAATGGCGATGGAGATGTGGAGAAAAATGCGTTTGCGTTTTGATTTGTGGCTTTGTACTCTCTGGTGGATGCGTTATGCGCTTGGGCGGTGGCAGGTGGTTTGGTGCATTGGTGCGGGAAGCGGCTCGACGCCTGGCACTGGCACGGAGCAGGCAAACGAGGGATGGAATTTCGAGGGTCGTCGAGGTGGCGCACACGGGGGCGACTTTGTGGTCGGAGGCGGTGGCGCAGCGGCAATAACCTGACGCGCCGCGCGACATCTGCGCATCCCTCGCGAGACGACCGGTCCCCTAATTACTAATCAAACAATGCTTCGGTCTCAACTCAATTATAATATTAATGAGCGGCGAATTAATTTTGCACGACCAACTTGAGGAACAAACTTGGCATGTTCGCGGCGTTTTGGGAGCCGCTGGCTCTGACTACCCAAACACGAAACGGTCGTTCTTCGCGCGAAATTCCCAATTGAATTGTTTAAATTACTCGCGCAAAAGCTCAGGTTGGCGAAACTTTGCGGGCGTACTTCGGCGAAGATAGCGCGAAAATTTGGTAGCTGTAAAATAGGTCGTCATTGAATAAAATAAATGTTATAACAAGTATGTTTAAGGATTATGAGAGATAAAGTATTTTAAGGTTAATTAACTCTGTGTACATTTATAGACATAGAGGATATCATTTCGGCATCACTTTATAAGTGGAGAAATTGCTAGGCTTAGCAATCATAGAATATAGGCATTTTAAGTGCCTTCAGTTGTGTCGAGTGTCCAGCCAAGTGGTATGGTCGATGACCACTGTCCATGAGGTCCCGGGTTCGATTCTCGGTGGGGATGCATGTTAACGCGAATTCTTCTTCGTATCAATAGTGTTAGCCTCTAATATGACCAATTACATTGAATAAGAATTGAATAGAGCTAATGACCATAGCAGTCGATGCTCGGTGAAATAAAACAAAAAAAGTTATGTCTGACTATCCGACCATAACTATGCGATTACCACAAAACTTAATAATAATTATCAAGTGTATCTATCATTTATATCCCACGTTTTTTGTGATAAATTGAACAGAATTTTACTTCGTAATGCAAAGGTGACCTGCTTGCAATATCGTTCAGATAATACCAGATTCTACTTTTGTTACTTTCTTGGACAGTCACGTCACCCGTCACTGTAAGTAAATTTTCAAAATCAAGATCATTGCCAACCGCTGACGATTACACACATACACTGAACTTTACCCGACAGGCGCCTTGTTGAATCAACTCTCGGCGCAATTAACGTTACCCCGAATTCCCTCTGTGCTTATCAGGAACATACTTATGAAACGACGTGGTCTTACAATGTTGTTCCTAGAGTAAGTAGGATAATTTGCCTCGAACTCGTCAGCGATAACCTATTTTACTGTGCACGGTATTGCGCAAAATAAGTAAATAAGGACCTTCGGCACTTGATCAGTTAATCTAATGACTGATCATTACAAAGAAGAAAGGTAGGGCCCTTACGCTGCAGGGATGACCTATTTAACTGTGCGCATTCTGATATTGCGCATGAATTTCAGTATACAAGGGCTTTCAGTCGACTGAAAAGGCAGTTGGTGTGCACCCACTTTCACTCGATTCAGTGCCTAGTAAGCCAGCCGAGATGACCAGACCCTATTGTAGCATTATTAATTTGTAATCACATATTTCACAATACGTTTCACAATATGCTTCAAAGGTGGAATAATTTTGGAATTATCAATTGTAAGCAATAACGCTGAAGAAATATAGGCATTTAAAATATAGACGAAGATCTTTTCAAGTGCGATTCAACACATATAGTGTCTAAATACTATTAAGAGGTTATTGCTCACTGTTAGCAGTATGTGTCTATCGCAACCTAACCTGTCTGTCCGAAATAGGGCTAACGTGGCTATCGCTGCAGTATATGTAAGAGAAAGAAGGTGAGCGCCGTTGTCGTTACGCAACGAAGCCCTTTACCCCCTAATAAGAAGTTCACTTGAAAAATTTCCGAGTAATCCCTTTCAATAAATTAATAATCACAATCGAAATCATCATTTCCAAATATAGCAATGCTTATTTAGATAGCCGTCACACATGGAAGAAACTTAGGATGCATCTGGTCGCACAAATGTGGTAGTGATATAATAATACATAACAACTTAATAACTAATGATTCCTCACCCTGCGCGCACAATTTACGCCCCTGGAAGCATGAAATTACGCCGGACGCAGAGCACTTATCGAAAAATCACCATGCATGTGCCCGTGCAGATGCACATAAAGCAAATTTATTGCTATTGCTGGCGAAATAAAAACGACGTCGGTGGAATGTGAAAGGAAAAACGGTGAAGTAAGCGCGACGCTGCTACTCCTCTCTCGCACGTTTGCATTGCGTTTCCTGTCCTGGATGTGCTCCCGCCAACCAACGTTTTGCATCTCGGCCTGTTCAAGAAACGAATTAATTTTCGCTTCAATGCCCTCCTATCGTTTGCATTAAACTTTAGACTGTTCGGAAGTTAACTAAAACAGCTAGCAACGAAATGTGTAAACATGCCTTAAGGACAAGAATTTTTAAATGCCAAAGTAAGAGAACAGAAAAAAAGCGGCTCCGCGATTTTTAGGTGAACTGTGGAAGGGATTAAAGATCTGCAGATTTCTGATTGTCTCCACAGGGCACCTAAAAAATCGCATAAATCGCTGATATGCACATTTATATTTTTTCTGTGATTTTTTACTAACTTCCCAGAGGTCCATACACCACTTGCGCGACGCAAATAAAAAATAGCCCATTTCTCAAGTTTAACATTTAAAATTAAAAAAAAAAAAAGTAAAATCTGATTGTGAATTTCCGAGCAATACTCCGCCTAAATTCGGCTCACATTCACCAGTTTAGTCTATACGGTAAGTGTGCGAATACAAGTTTTACTGCAAAAACCTAAAACTAGTTTTATTACACTAAATCATTCAGAACTTAATTTGCTCATAAAAATCTCTACGTTGTCCCGAACAGACAACAACTTCGCGAATGCAATATATGATCGCGAGCGAGTATTACCGACTGCAATTTAAGGCAGAACACGCGTTACGTTGTATTGTCAACCCGCATGGCTTGTAAATTATACGTGATTACACGCGCAACATATCAATTATAATTCGAAACGCTCTCGCCGCGTCTGGATGGCAGTTTTCCACCTCGGATGCACAAGAAATGCGTGCCTATGCTCTCGCGGTCCCACAGCCATACAAGGCATTCTTCGTCTACGCCGTACCATGCCGGGGTTTGTCGCACGTGATTTATCACAATCGCACGGCCGCAATTAATCACCTAATTGCGTAAATAGACGTGCCGATGTTTCAATATTAGAAATGCAAATGAATTATTAACGGTGCGTGATTAGCGCTCGTTCCTAATGCGTTAAGCACATTCTAATGACCTGTAATGCTGAAATCATATCGGATACTAGATAATCGAATCGAAGAACAAGACTGATTTCAATACAAACATGGAGAACACGCGCGCTTAGCTGTGAGCACACGAGTGGCAGGAGTGTTAATTATGTTCGGTTAAATACAAAACCTAGCTGCAAAAAAAAAATAGTGAATATAAAAATGTAATGTTTCAATATTTTTTGTTTGAGCATCTTGAGGCACCCTCTTCTAGTTTCGGAAAAAATGGACTGTATATGTCCTCTTATGGACGGATCAACTGAAAATTTCAAATTATAATCATCATTTTAGGGCACTTACACCGAGTTAAAAATTGGCGCTCGCAAACTTTGTACTAATTTGGGTCATATGAACAACATATGTAAAGGAGAAGAGATATTTTCATTTTTTCTTATGCATATCTCGAATATGTTTTTTACAGACTTCACTGTACATAACGTTTAAAATTAGTCTGAACAGTGTTATCAAGCGCCATTACGGTCATTGAGTTAAATCTATGGGGATGAAATGTTCTGATCAGAATCTTGAATTATTTCATTGAAGTTATTCTATCTGTTGGTGGTGAGATGAGGTGTCCTCTCACTCTTGTTCCACAAGATTCCACATCTGTGAAATTCACACACGTCCAACACGTCCACACGTGTTTTTTCTCATTCTGCACAGTCTCGTAAAGAATCAGGTCTGTCGGCTTATTTCTGTGTAATTAATCTACCAATTTGTTTCCGTATGAGTTTGAATAATTTTGCCCCAGGCCAAAAATATACCCTATTTTTGTCAGGTTGTCAGGATTATGGTTCAAACGAATCTTCGTATTAAAAACTATTCAAATGATTCTTGTCAATTCTTGTTTATATTCTGTTCCTAAACCCGATCTGATTTTAATCCTATACAAAGAATTTCTTATTTGAAAGAAGATCCTGATCACAATATTCCATTATAACGTATTCCATTAGAAATCTACGAAAAATCACCGCGATAAAATCACCGTGGTTAATTCACCGTTGTATATTCACTGCTAAGAAATATCACCCCTGGTAAAATCACCGCGAGTAAATTCACCGCTAGTAAAATCACCGCGTGTCAACTTATTTTACTTGCTTAAATAGGTGCATGCGGTCCCCCAAATGGAGACGTCATTTTTTCTTCAAGAGGATGTCCACGCTTAAGACGCCAATTTTTACCGTTAATGTTTATTTCCATTGATGATCTCAATTTCTACTATATTTATATGTTGGGTGCACGCATTGCCTTTGTTTGCAGAATCATATTTGTTAAAGGCGCACTAGCTCCATGCGGGGAAGGAGTGTCGCGCGGGACTACCCCACCCTACATTGAGGCATTATGAGGTATCAAACGCGCGGTGATTTTTGCCAGCGGTGAGTTTTCGCGCGGTGAATTTTCGTATAGGTGAATTTACCAGCGTTGATTTGGTAGCGGTGATTCTACCGCGGTGATTTTACCGCCATGAATTTACTGGCTCCCTTCCATTAGTAGGTGCTGAGAAGGAATTCTTCGAACCCGGAAGGTAGATCGTGTATCCTTCAGATTTTTCCCTGTCCCTCTATAATAGAACCAAAAAAATATCAGTATAGACTTAAGTAGAACCACGTTTTTATCAGTACAGATATGAACATCAGTCGGATATGTAGGCCATTTCTTAATCGATATTGATACTGAAATGTGTATATTATACAACAGGAGTAGAAAAAATGAATTCATTTTTTTATCCATAATAGTCAATGTCGGTAAAAACAAGAAAATTAATTAATATAATGTTTTATGAACATTAAAAGAAATCTCCTGATAATAAGCGCTTTATTATATACCCCCGCCGCCGCTGTTCGTCGGGAAACTGTGCGAGCGTCGTGTTGTCTCATTTGCTTCCTCGCCAGCGCGCCGCCACCGTTGTTTATGAATCAATTATGATTTACATGTGTATCTTAATTATCGAGTAATACGCTCGGGCTCGTGCAATTATCGCCGGCGTGCGCGCACACTCGCACTGCAAAGCAACGAGTGTAAGTGATAAATTTACAACACTTTTATGATGCGCACGCACGAGTTTATTCGCTGCCGCTGCCTCTGCCGCCTCGAGATACGCAGGAAAATCTATTTATAAAGAGACCGAAGCCGGTGACGCTCCGACATTGACCTATGATGATACGGTGTGGTGGTACCACTCATTAATCATGCCAACCACTACCTTCCCGTATCGTTGAGCTAAATGGATGTCTTTCGAAAAATACCATTCTGAAGTGAACTGCAAAACCTACTTATTTTTTCAATTAATCCTGGGCGGTCAACGCCACTAGCACTGCGACCAGCTTTGATCTATTGTGCATGAACCAATACTAATGGGTCAATAACGGAGATCACCTTAGAAAAGGCTAGAATCTCCTTGACCGATTTCCCTTTGAATTCAGCAAGGCTTAGCTGCTCGCTGCCTAGCAAAGAAAGTCGTTCCGGTGCTAGGGATGCACAAGTGCAGAGTAGGTGCAGTAGGTGCAGAGTAGGTTGTTTCCCCCTCCGACTTACATAGTCTGCAGCTTATGAGGTTGCCTTTGCCAATATTGGCTAGGTGGTACAAGACCTCGACATGACCTGTCAGTAGGCTAACAAGTAGCCTAATATCGCTTTTCTTCAGCTTTATAATTTCTTGGGCTCTATTGTGTGATACATCTAGCATTCTTGTTGGAAGTAAATTTTAATTATAGCACCTGTGATTTGTATATGTATTTTAACTCACCAATGTCAATACAAATTTGTACAAACCTTGTTGAATTAGTTAAAGTTAACACTTTTGTCGGGCGTCCCGAGTCGTACACTTTTTTAGTATTCTTGGTGTGACTTTGAAATGCTACACTCTTCTAGTTGCCCAAATAATTATACTTTATCAGGGAGACTAGATTTCCTAATGGTTCCACGTAAAATTTTCGCGAATCTTTAATCGGCTCTACAGGACACTCAGTTAATCTCCATAATCGCAAGCATGTATTATACTTATATTCTAAAATTGTTCTGCAATATGTGTAGCACTTGTACCTGTCAGCAAGATACAAGTGCTACACCCTTCTACGTTCGGAGTAAATTAAATTTTTGTATAATTATAAAGTTTGATGGGCTCCACAAGCCGAGAGGAGTATCACAAAAGTCGCGGACTTGTACATTTGTAATTATGTAGGTGACTTCTATTTCGACTTCTATATGAAGGAAATATTTGTACGTGTCATTCATATATTGTACTAGTTTCTGTAACTGGAATTTTTCGCGCTTTTGAGCCGTTTGCCCGGAACACTATTTCAAAGTATTATCATAAATAGATTACGATATATGCTTTAACCGAAAGTTCCGCTAAATCAGCATTGTGACGCAGTAGCGTGTCGGCGTGTCAGCTAATTAACCGTAGGGTTATGGGTTCAAGTTGTACTCAAATTTTCTTTCATTTTTAATTTTTTCAATCATTAAAATCGAAATCGGACGAACTGCGCCCCTCGTAGGTAACTATCAACATCATAGGTGTTGCCTTAAAAAATCCTTTCCATAAGAAATGATCGCAAAATTATTATGTTAACTATGTTAACTTCTGAAAGGTTCGAAAAATATCGATTTTCATTTGGCAGCATTGAATTTGTTGAATTTATCAAGGCTTCCTTTTTTCCATTTGAGTGGTTTTAAAACGGTGGCGAATTCGTGCCGACGGTGTGGTAATCAATGTTAGATTGGTTGGGAGAATATATACTTCAGTATATGTATGTATATGTAGGAGTATATGTGTGGATGCTAAAATGATCAGTCAGGAAGTGCCCGTAATGGGCGGAAATGACACTCTCGAAACGCGAGCGCTCAAGAACGTTCGGCAAACGCGTGGCGTTCGCCGTCGTCGCGTTTGTTTGCGCCCGTTTGCCTTTCCATTTCCATTCCGGTGGGGGCTGGGCGATGAGATCACCCTCTCGTTGGGCGTTAAGTGCTTCTTAGCGATGTTTGCGTTTGTCACGCCTGGTCTAAAGTGACCAGACAATGACGCTGGAAATCGTGCAAATTACGGATGTTTACCCAACGTGGGTAACGTGCTTGGTTAAGTACCCTGAAGAGGGACGAATCAAAACCTTTGAAACTACCTTTTGATCTATCTCCAACTAATTCATGTCAGAAGGAATTCTTCAAATTAACTTTTCATATTTTATTATCGTTATCGGGACTTTGAATTTTCAATACTGCCAATACAAAAATATTGATCCTTCCAATTTTCAATACTTTGGTTTTGATATTTTCTATACTTTAATAAATTATTGAAACATAAAACTTTGGTATTGATATATTTGTATTGTGAATTTCGATACTTTCGGACCGATTCATTCAAATTTCGGTATTTCAGACATGAAGAGATTCATTAACATTTTTTTGCTACTGTGGATTCGATACTTTTGATACATAACGTAACGATTCACTAGGTACATAAAACTATTGAAACATTCAAATTTTGAAACTTTGAACTGATAGTTTCGACTCTTTTCGATTTTTGATACTTGCAAATTTCAATACTTGCGTGCCGATTTTTTCAAATTTTTGTCCTTCTGAAATTCTGAAGTTCTTGCAACTTTTGCTACTTTGTTTTTGCAACTTCCGATACTTAAGTAACCATACTTTCGGTCCCTACAAGTATTGATACTTGCATTTTACTGTAGATACTTTGAATTCGATACTTTTAAGTTTTGATACTTTCGAGTGTTGATAAATTCAAGTTTTGTAATTTTAGATTGATACTTTACTGATACGGTTGCTTTCAATATTTAAACGTATTGATGCTTTAGATACTTTGGTTTCGACATTTCCGAAACTTTGGTATCGATACTTTTAAGTTTCGATACTTTCGATGCTAAAAACTATTGATACATTCAACTTATAATACTTTACTATCAATATGTTGGTCTCTATACTTTCGAAGAATAAGTATTAATACTTATGATAAGGATTTATACATTCAAATTTCGACACTAGCGTGTTGATACTTTCATGATTCGAAACTTTCAATATTAATAAAGTATTGATACTTTCTGCTTTAGATACTTTAGATATTATTATACCCTTTAGGACAAATTAAAATAGATCGTACACCTTGAAGATGATCCGACTTGAAAGAGGGTTCCTTTCGAGTTGGTTGTACAACTGGACACGGAGCCTGCTGGGGCAGTTGAACATATACATTTTTGGAAATCTCTGCGGGCACAAATACTACCATTTTTATTATATTTTAAATTGAACCACACATGTTTATATATTAGTGTAACCTTAAAAATGCCGGGGCAGTGTTTGAGAATCATTCCTATAGCGACTACCGCCTATCAACTATCAACTCGCAGGGATACCTGCAAGAAATGTGTCAGAATTAATTACTTCTTAAAGTTACTTTTTTATGTTATATAATATGCACATTTCAGGATCGATTTTCATTAATAAATGGCATACATATTTTACGGGTTGTCATATTTATACAGGTACAGCACATAGTTCTAGGCAAGCCAGTAAGAAAATGTGATAAATAATAAATAAGAAATAATAAGTAGTAGTTGTAGTTGGGCCTTTATAGGCATTCATCTTTTACACCATTTTACATTTTACCGCCAATAGGCTTTATAAAATAAATAAATAAAACAAAAATATAATCCATAACAATAAGGCAAAATAAAGTTGTGGGATTTTATTACACCACAATATATGCAACAAAAGATATAGCAATGAAGAAGATAGAAAATGATGGAGATCTTGTGAGGCAGCAGGCGGAGGTGAACGACTGCTGGTCGTCGGGACAGGTAGTGAAAATGTCGGAATCGCTGATGATGAAGGCCGGTGGCAAAGTCGATGGCGAAATCGCTGGTGGCGGCTGCTGGTGTCGGGCTC
>WSZQ02026630.1:69453-87693 GCA_019419845.2 Weissflogia rhopalogaster | reverse complement strand
TGAAAAGTAGAAGCACAATAAAGCAATAAAAGTAAAATAGCATAGCGATAGGAAAGCCTAGAAGAATTTACAAAACTAGAAGAAAGACATTTGTGACGGCAGAGATTTTACAAAGTTTTACGAAAAATGTGCATCTCAGATGCGTGGGTAGAAACAGACTCATCTAAACATATTACGATGCCATCAAACTCCTAACTTCTTGCCCTAATATTGCATACACAAAAACAGACATCTATTGAAAACAAAAATTACGAAAAAAAAACAACAACTACCTTTAGCTCAGCTGTAAAAACTCTAAACACACGAATATAATAAACATTCAACCAAAATTCACACGATAATTAAAATTTCAATTCGTATCATAAATATTACAATATGAAAAATAATCACACACACAACAATTTATAAGGCCAGGAACTAGACATAAACCAACACAAATGGCATTTCCATTATATATTTATAAACATTTATAAAAATAGATAAGTACAGAATCAATCTACAAAAGTTAATATAAATTTCATTGGATTATCCGGAGTGTTTGGAAAGCAAATTGTTTCTAATGTTTCATCTTCTTGAACTATACCGTGAAGCGTTACTCTTTTCCCCCCAATCTCAACATCCAGAGTGTAATTGTAGAAACCATTTTTATCACTTCCATAAATTATACGCAGACACCAACTCAGGTTCAAATGAGGCTCAGCGCGTTGCAGACCACTTCTTCGCACATTCTGACTTATATGCGAAAAATGCAGTTTAAACAAGGACCCTTTGAATTTGATATAACCTGGAGGTTTGACTTCAGTCGGAATTGCCTCTAAAATTTGCAAGTCGTGTACATCTTGCATGTGCGTAAATATGCCCGCTGTATTAAAAGTACGATCCTTGCAAACATCACAGGCTACCAATTTCATCGGGCACACTTTTTCATGCTCTTTGATTTCACCAATATAATTATGAACAAAACATCCATTTCCTGAGTATTTACACAATCGCTGAATTTGTGATGTCAGGTTACGAATGTTCATACAAAATTGGTTAATTGCCAACCGACAAATAGGGCAAAGCGTTATCTTTGCCTTGCAATTTGTACACACGTTGTGCCCATTTGAACATTGATAGCAACGATCTACAATTGTTTCAAGACATATGGGACACTCGTATTCTTTTACCATGGACTCAAAGGCCTGCTCACTGGCTTCAAAGGCATGATAGTTATCAAAGTATATCTTCAGCTTGAAAGTGGTGGTATCTTCTTGGTCAAGACTGGGTAGGTTTAATGTAATCATTCCTGAAAGGTCCCACAACGTATTGGTAACTTTGCCGTGCTTGGTAAAATCCGTATCATCACATGTGAGTTTAACCGTGCATTTGATATCCCTTTCAATGTATCCACCGTTGTAGATGATGACATTAAGTTTTTTAACATCTGCCGAATGTATACGAACATCAACTATCAACATGGTTTCTCCTACCTGAAGACAAAGCGGATTGTAGTTGATATTAACCTTAGCGAATCTCTTCAGGGTAATATTAGCAACTGGTTTTGTCAGTATCATGGTAGTAGCTTTGTGTTTGTCTTTCAAGTGATCTATTAAACCCTTTAGGTTGGTAACAAACTTATTGCAGAAACACCGAATGTTATACCGGCAAGTTTCTTCGTGGTTTTCGTCTAAGGTGTTGAAAGCAGAACATCCATATCCATTGAACTTGCATGGATACTTGGTGTTCAGGAGAAGATGTTCCAAACTAAGATTGCGCATATAATCTCCTTCTATTGTCGACGCACAGCTTCCACATACATGATTGCCACTCTTCGTGAGATATATCGGTTCTGAGAGCCATTTGTTGCATTCTATGCATACCAAGTGATTGATATCCAATGATGATTTATTGTGTTTCTTGTAGAGTGTAACCAAGGTTTTAATGGGCGTTGGGTGTGGTTCGTTTTGAGTCATGATCACACGACTGTGTTTTGTGAACTGATTCAAGATTAAGTTGTTATCACTTGAACAGGAAATGATAACATTTAACAAGTTCGAGTAAATGAAAATGTGACCGACGCTTACGTGTCTGGCCCATTAGCTCAGTTGGTTAGAGCGTCGTGCTAATAACGCGAAGGTCGCGTTGGTTGATATTTTGATGTGAAAACACGATTTTTGTCACTGTTTTACAAGTTTAATTGATAAGTCGTACGATGTACATTTCGCCGTTAGGCATCGTCGGGTACTAGCGAGCCAAAAGTTACAAAAGATATATTTATACAAGAATTCTACATTATACAGTGTTTATGATGTGTGGAGACGAATTAGTGGGGAGCTGATCAAAGTATCGGTTTTGTCATTTATAACGAGGTCCGGATTTTTTGAAATAGCCTGCTGGATGTATATTGCCTCCAAGCATTGAGCTTATAGATTTTATTGCACCGGTGTAGCTGGCTTAGGTTGTCGATAGTGCAGCGGTGGTCGTTGAAAATGAGGTGGTGGGTGAGAGAGAATTTACATCTAATCTACACAATACATGCCTTTGGACTAAACTTTCCAGAAGTTGTTTTCCTGTTATTTAATATGAATTTCTTAATCAGCTTTTCGCATTCGCGACAATATTTATGTTTTTAAATAACTGTATAATAAATAATGAAACCCCACCAGTGTGAATTTATTATGATTATAAATTCACACTCAAAATCACTAATTTAATTAATTCACATTAAAAATTCACACGAAAAATTCACATTAGTAAAATCACCGATAAAGTCACAACAATCGCAATGCGCAACCCACAACACACAAGAAGAATCCACCGACAATATAAAAATTCACTTCACTCACACTCAACAAGGCACCACATCAACAACACAACAATAACAACATCACAAAAAAAACAATAAGAAAAATTACAATAACATGTAATATATACAAAAACACAATAAAATCATATGTATGTATCCAGGCTGATTGACCAGTAAAGGTCGATGGCCAGGTCTGCGGACCGAATACATTAAACAAAAAAATAATAACTGCATTCAAATTTAAAAAAAAATCAATTGAGACAGTTTAAATTGCGAGAAATTTGTATACCCATTAAATGCGTCAATATAGAAGACCTAAAAGTTTTGTCAGAAGTGGGATTCGAACCCACGCCCTCAGATGAGGACCAGAACGCTCAACCTACACCTGAATTGTAGGAAAGTTTACACTTGAGTCTGGCGCCTTAGACCGCTCGGCCATCCTGACACACGCACGCTTTAGTAGATTTATCTTTAAACAGTACATTTTTAAATTTTCATTTTAAAAATACGCTACGTACACATAAAGTTTATGCTATGTATATTTTAGGAATCCAGCTAATAGGGATATGAAACAGGTCGTCGATTACTAAAAATAGTAAAAGAAAACCAGTCCTCACATAGTTGGTTAAAACGACGAGGAAGATGAGCAGGCTGAGCTAGCTTTCAAGTTTGACCCTCCAAATAAGATGTAAAATATTGTAGGAGCCCTTTCATGTCTTTCAGAGTCCACGTGCACCTTCATGAACTATGAAATATTTCGTAAAATATGGGAGAGTGTACAAGGAGAAGGACCAGAAGTGGAATTAATGGACACACAACACTCACAATCAGAACATACGAGTACTAAATTGAATCAAGAAATAACGAGAATTTGAGCCAACATTGTCAAAGGCGCGTTGCTTAACATTTTGTTCTGTCCTAACATACTTTACAACTCACGACTAAACATGTCACACGATGACGAAATATCAATATTTATCGATATCGAAATATCGTTTTAAAAATAACGATTTTATCAATATCGATCAAATCTAAATTCCAGAACGTCATCTGTATATAGGTTTAACCAAATATAATAAATACAATAATAAATAAAAGTAGATCAATGTAGCATCGACTGGATTTACATACATTTTTGTTTACAGATTTTTTATCTTTATTATTGTATGTTCTTGTGTTGTGTTCTTATCGTATTGTTGGGTGTTGTGTTGTATATTGTATTGCAGAGTTGAATGTCGAGTTTGTTGTGTGTTGAGTTGTGTAGAATGTTTTGTTTGACATGTCAGACGATGAGGAAATATCGATATTTACAATTTTTCGATATATCAATATCGAAATATCGTCATGGAAATATCGATATTATGAATATCGATAAAGTCGAAATTCCACAAGAGCGCCATGCATATGGGTTTCAGGATTAACTATAGTTCCCAACAATCTGTAGTGATCATTAATTCACATGGAATCCCGGACTCATACAATGGCTACAACAGTATTCCTAATCTGTATACCAATACTAATCTGAATACCAATGTATTAAGAATTATTATAAAGAACCTGAAATGTGGCCATAAAAGGAAAAATTTCCAATTTTGAACTTATCAAATGGCGGTTATGTTAATGACATGTCAAAACGATATTAAAAATATCGATATCGATATTATGAAAAATGAAACTATCGATAAATATCGAAATTTTGAGACCGACATCTCCACTCACGTCACGCGGCATTACTTTCCGGGGAGCACCCATTAGGAATTATCAAAAATCGTCAATTTCGATATTTGAAATATCTTTTCATTGAATCGAAATATTTATACCGAAGGCAATTTAATTAATATTATCAAAGGTTATCTTCAAAATAACTAAGAAAAACAAAAAAATATATAGGTAAATGTATTTATTGATGTTTTCATCTGCAGAAATATTTTAATACCAAGTTCTAATACATAAAATTAAACATTTAGTCATTTGTATCAACACAAAATGCGCAAATTTGTACGTTTCTTTCTCCTATGTGTTAAAAGTACACGAATAAAAAAAACGGGGGGAAACACACACGCAAAGCCAGCATTCACAATGCCACCAATGGCGCGATGAAACTATTCGAGAATCAGTTTCCGAACTGAATTTACCAACGGATAGAATGCGACTTTACAAGATACATAGAAAAACATGGCACTCTGCACAAATTCAGACATCTAGCATCTAATAAAATTCAATATACAGGATATTGTGTCCAATTTCTTATCATCTTGTATATATTAAAACCTAATAGACTTTCGAGTGCATTTATCATCCAAAGACCACGAACGTATGATTAAAATGGAGAGGAGCTAATTACTACACTCGAATGTGTGTTTGTTTTCATGTGTGAAGGGCTCGCGCCTGTGATGTGTGTTTATTCGTCGTCCTCTTCGCTCGCCTCATCTTCTTCGGAGGATTCTTTTGGTTTTTCAGTCTTCCTTGGTCGTCCTCGGCGTCCGGCTGGAAACACATATAGTTATTTCAAAACAGTTCTCGGTATTATTTGTAGAGTTCGTTCATAATTGATTGAGTTACTTACAAACGTATAGAAATCATTTTAGAGTAGAGCGAATAACTTACTATTGTTTTTCTTCTAGGCATATTTTAACTGAGTCACTATATATTTATTCTCTGAGTTTATTCATTTTACGTCAAACTTTTTTTTTATTTTATTTTAGATGATCAAGTAACCTTCCTTGCCAAGTCCAAAATTTTGTCCCTGGTCAGAGGATCGTTCTTTATCCCACTAGCAAAACAACCCAACATTCCCAGTAACATTATGTCATACCCTCTCGGTCTTAGCCGGGACCGCCGGCTAAGCCACACCAACCAGTAAGATTCCACTGATTCCCACACAAACATACTAAACGTGCACCTTCCGATTTCTGAACTTCCCTACTGAACTTCTATTCAAAATAATGTAATTCTAAACCTAATTTCAAGATGTATAAAACTTTTCCCATATTTTAAATAAATGTATTCTCAAGAAGAATATTTAGAAGTGTTAAAAAAATAAAGATGAATCAAAAACTACTTACTGCCTTTAGCTTTGGGCTTTACCACCTTCTTCTTGGTGCCCTTCGGCCTGCCTCTGCCGCGTTTCGCTGGTACAACGGGCGCCTCATCCTCCAAGGGCTTGGCGATCTCCTTGCGGCCGCGCTTCTTCGGCGAATCGCTTTTGGGTGACGCGGTCTCTACGGGCGCTGCCGCTGCCTTCCGACCTCTCTTCGCTGGTTCGTCCGACATTTTATTTTCGATTTTGAGACGAATGACGACGCTGACTTACGATCTAAAACATATGTTTGTTCATCATTGGTATATTTCTTCATTTCTTCAAATAAAACTTCAGATAATTTTGAAGAAAAATCAATTAAGTCAGTGTAAAATGTATCTCTGGAATATCAGATCAAAACAGTAAGTAATTAAATTTTCTATCGATTGATACCGACTTAAAATTCGAAAAATGATGTTCCAAAAAAACTGCGTTTAAAGTTGGTAATATATAAGAACTCCGTATGTTTACAACTGTAAATTATTTAACTTAAAATTCATTAATTATTAAATGAACACAATATTTCATGTTCAAAATTTGAAATTGAGCGCGCGTCCAAAGCCAAGCGTTGGCGTCGCGTCGTTTGTGTTTGTTGAGGTTATGTTTTCTGGCAGTTGCTGCGGGATTCGCGCCTTTTCTTCCAAATTTAAAAATAAATACGGCAAAAATCACGAAAAATGTGCGAAAAAATACATAAAAATCATCGATAAAATGGCGATTGAACACCCAAGAACCGTAAATAAATACGAAAATGGCGCTTCGCATACCGACGCGTAAACAACTGTTGTTTTTTTGCAAATGGCGCCATTTACGAATAATACATGAAAACCAACGGAAACACCACATTATGAATTATTTCCCGGCGAGTTGGAGGGCTAGGCAAGTTGGGAATATTTTTAAAATTCACACGAAAATCCAGACTGATTTTGGGGATTTTTATGATTTGATATAGCCTCGCTAGTTGAGCCTGGAGTGCGTCGGATTGAATCGGGCGGCCGCCATAGCTGATGTTACAAGGCAAATCAAATACGAAAAGCGACGCTTGTGTGAGGCGGGCGTTTTGCCGGTTGTGAATTATTCAGCGACGTTACGAGGGTATTTATCGAGTATTTCTGTTTGTTTATGTTGAGCTGGTTGGATTTTTTGGGCGTGTGGTGTGTATTTGGGTGAGGGGAGCGTGCGCGTATTTACAAACAAACGGTGTGCGTATTTTTTAGTTGGTTTGATGCAATCTGGTTGGACTTACCTAGGCAGGCTGGATGCTGTGTGGCGACTCTGGGCGCTGTGTGCTGCTGTGGTCAACGGTTCGTGTTGGCGTCGGTTTTATTGGATTGGCGCTTGTGGTTGAATGCAGGCGTTCGCAGTGGACGATCGACGGCGAATGTAGCACGGCATAAGGAACGCACGCGGCGTGCGCGCCAACGGACGCGATCGTTCGCACCCTATCGGTCGGACGATGCGTTTCGGATGCAACTCTGGCGTCACAGGGGTTGTTGGCCGGTTGCATATCGTCCTGTGGGTTGCTACAAGAGGTCAGCAGCAGTTCGTTTTCATGACAAATGCCAGATAATTTGTATACAATAACGGCAAATAGATTTAAGTTCATCGGTTGTTTTCGAGATATTTTGTGATTTGAAAAACCTGGTTTTGAGAGAAACGCGTTTGAACATTTGTTGATGAATAAATCAATTCAATCAATAAATTACTTTTTATTTATCATTGTTTCTTTGAATTGTTGTTTGAAACTTTCATCAGATATTATTAAAATAATAAACTTAAGATATTAGGATAATAAGCTAAAAGAAAAATATTGCCTTTTCAAGGCCTTTCTATCACTTTAAAGAGATGGAGTTTATTTTCTTTTGTTATTATAGTTATTTTTAATAAAAATAGTATTTACACATTTTAGAGATCTTCCTTAACATGTAATTTTTTGTATGTGTAGTTTGGAGCCGTTTGCTCCAAAAAAATTAAATTTTACATTGCTTTAACAGTATCATTCCCTGAATGAATTACGTGGCATACCATCAACACGCCGGCATGTAGACCGACCTTGGCGCGAGTCTACTACGAATACTGCTGTTAATGCAATATATACCAAACTTTGAAAAATTGACAAACGACTCAAATCCCGTTAACACAAATTATTTCTGTATATGTACTACACGTACAAAAAGTTTCATTCAATTTGGTGTTGGACAATTGGAACACTCTCCTTGTTAATATCAATAACATACTTCCAGGAATGGAACAGTTGCGGTTTAGAAAATAGCATTTCCTTGGTAATCTAAATGTGGATTTTGTGTTGAACATTTTTGTTGTTGTGCTAACATCACGGCGGTTAAACTAATAAGTTTACATAATTTAAAAGTTTATTCTCCGTTCAAGTTGTTCATAAAAAGGCACATAATCTTCAATATTTCGGAAACGTTTCACTTTTTAGTTCTGCATTTTGCCGTCAAGTTTGTTGTGCGCATGCGACACTCAGTTATGCAGGCTCTAAACCATCCTCAAAATCCATCTAATCACAAATCATCTTCGGCACAATCTGTGAAGTGTACCCATAAAACTTTATAGTTATTACAAGTGTTTCTAATTGTAGTTCATAATTAATTAGATGCCTTGTTTACGTTCATCTATCGATCTAGCATCCTACAGCACTTGCTTTTTTCCCAAGTAAATATGACACATGGGTTCTAGAACTTTTCGAAAATAGGCAACACCAAGAACATAATACATTGCAGAATCTTCGAATGTTTCAAAATGTCGCTGGAAACGCAAAATATAGCAAACTCTTTTTCTAGTCTACAGAAGAAAAGTGACTCGAACTCTGCCCGCCTGCGTGGTAAGCGAAGCACCACCAACGGTGCTGCCAGGTGAGCCAATTGCAATATTTATAATAGAATTTTTAAAAATGCAATCTACGGATTGTATTAAACCCCACAGGAACACTGAAAAGTGAACGTAAAATTGAAACTACCAAATCTAATAAATCAATCAAAGGAAAACACCAACTTACCTTAGAAACATGCAAACAAAAATTTCTTTCATGCCTACCTAACCCTCAAAAATCAAGGCAGCGAATTTAGGTTTCTCCGTTATTTTTTATTATTAAACTTTAATTACTTAATAATGATGGTACACAGCAGCTTATTCGTTCTCCTGACTGCGGAGGCGTGCGTGTCCGTTGGTCAAACGGATCGACAACTGCTGCGCCCGCTCGACGATGTCCTTACGCTTCTTGGACGAGACGCCGTGCGCAATCTCACCGCAGAATTTCCTGTTCTGCATCATCAGCACTTCCAATTCCTACAAACATAAACACAACCCAATTAATGCTATTAACAAATAAATAACACCATCTTTGATAAACTGTGATAGATTTATCAGTTATATAAGATTGAAATCATTTAATTTCAGTCGCAAATTACCATTACCATCATATTAAAAATGTAAATTTCTGCTAATATAGAATTTGAATATCGTCATAAATCGGTCTTTATTGGATACATTCGTTGACAATCATAAACGAAACCGGTTCTGATTATTTTAAAGGTATTTAATAAACATCGTGATAAATCTGTCAGTGGATATATTCGTTGAATTGCGAAAGAATTCGATTGAGGTAGTTTAAAAAAAAAGTACTCATCCGATGTAGTCGCTAACAGTCCCGAATGCATCCGATGTTGATCATTTAAATAATTTAAAAATCGCAAAAAACGGTATTCATCGGATATATTCGCTGACAGTCGCGAACGAAACCGATCATAAAAATTCGTTTAAATCTCGTGACAAGTCGGTATTCATCGAATATATTCGTTGAATCACGAACGGCTCCGATCTTGACAATTTAAATTATTTAAACCTCGGAACTGATCAAATATTTTTGTGGACACGAATTTATCCGATAAATTCAGACCTATTCGCTGTGTAATTTGAATTACAATAAAATTTGAACAAAACCTTGAATAACATGTTTATAAACATTAAACACGATTTTTGTGTGACTAGCAGAGTTTTACATTATTTTAACGTTAAAACATGACTAATTTAAAACATACCTTGACATTGTGAACCAACACCTTCCTGAAAGCAGTTGGAAGCATATGCTTGGTTTTACCGGCGGAACCGTAACCAATGTTGGGCATCAAGTACTGGCCCTTGAAACGCCTACGAACTCTGTTATCAATACCCTTGGGTTTCCTCCAGTTACGCTAAAAACGAAAACACGACCATCATTAACCACATAACCTGAGCACTCCAATAACTTCACCAAAAAACTTGAAAAATCAGCTAAGATTTACAACATTGATTATTTCAGTCGCAAATTACCATTGAACATCATTTTAAACATTTGAGAAATACGTCTAGCGATTTAAAAACAAATCGTAACTTGTTTTATTCACATGTGTTCAGTTTTACGAAACACTTTCTCTACTTGTTTTGTATAAAACGAAAACTAACATACCTTTAGCTTAGCATAGCGATCAGATTGATGCCTGATGAACTTCTTCGTGCGTTTCTTGACGATCGTCGGTCGGTAGACGGGACGAATGGCCATTATGGCTAACCTATAAAACACCAACCAATGTTTACATCCAATATTTTCGGTAAAAACACTATCGCCGTGTAGAAATATGCCCACGTCTTGAAAGAGCTTTTAATATTTCACGGAACAGCGTTTAAAGTAGATGACAATACTCACGGATTGCTTAAATATTAAAAGAAAACAAATCCGTGCGGAACTTGCGAAGTCGCACGGCGGAGAGACGTGTAGATAGAGACTTGTTCTGTGGTTAGGTTGTCAGCACTGCGATTCGATGCAACATCTGGTGGCAAATAAGTAAACTACTTTAAACTTCGAAACGTTTGTAATTTATTATTTAGTTTAGGCATACGTCGATAGATGGTGCTGCGATGAAAAGATTTTAAGTAATAAAAGTTTGTGTATGTTTTAAACAAGTAAAACTGGTGTGTTGCATTTATTTTCACTCAAAAACGCAAAAATAATAACTTCAAGAGTTTAAAATTACACTATTATTGAGTACTTTTTAAAAATTAAGATGGACAACTGTCAATGACACTTTTTAAACTACTCACCAGATGGCGGTGTTATTCTCTTCCCTAGATGGTGCTAAGTGGTGCTAAGTGGTCATATAACTGTTGCATGCAAATTAAGAATAAGAATATATTTCTCAACCACAATAGTAACAATAATTATTTTCAAAAAAATTGAATAAAGCTTATGACAACAGTAGTTCATGTAAATAAAAAAAATACAATTAACACTTTATATTCTCACAGTCATTTATTAAATCTCTTCGTCATTATACACAAATATGAAACAGTTAATATATGAATAATAAATTGTATATTATCGATATTTAGTTTAACACTAGGCCTCTGCGCGAAACGGCGGCGACGCGAAAAAATTCGATAAAACATCTAAAAACCTCTAAACAATCAATTCCTCTCTGTTATTATAGACTCATCATCAACACTCTTCATTGTTATATTGTTTCTTTATACATATATAGACTTCTCGATAGATTCTCCTTACACACTAACTTATCCTCTAAATCATCAAATGTAACTTTACATTTTCGGTTGCGCTTCTCATTCCTCAGTTGTTTGTGTTGACGCGCAACTACATGATGTGCAAGGTTATCAAGAAGAGACGAACGCCCTATGTTCGTTTCGCCAAAATATCACCAAGAAACATGTCGGTTGTTTCTTGGGACTTTAGCTGGTTGTTTGGTTGGGTAAAAACATCAAAAAACATCTCGTTACACTCCTAAAAGGGGTGGCTATCACTACGTTTTAGGTTATGTCAGCGTGCGCGCGTGTTTCTAACCTCAAAGTTGAGCTCCATTTTTTCGCCATTCTTGCTCGCACGCTTCCTTTAAACGGGAACCCTGTTTACAATTGCTATGCATTCGATTTTTAATGTTTTTTAGTGATTTACTTAATGTTGGCGATACAAAGTGTGATTGGAAGTATAATTTCTTTGCCAAATTGAAAGATTTACCGAAAATTACCTAGATTACATCATTTCCGATTGTTTTAAATACATTTAATGGTTACTTAATTTTTAGTAGTTCGGAAAGTTAGTTTCAAGAAATTCCAAAGTTGTTCGTCTTTTCAAACAAATCCCATTGTAAATTACCACTAATTAACTTTAATAATAACGAAGACTATGTTAATTGACAATATTTACTCAACTTTAGTTCTTATTAAAATTTTTGAATATTTGTCAAAAACTTTAGTTGCTGTATTCGCCGATAGATGTCAAATGAAAAACAAAAGGCAGAAAGGAAAAGGCGGGAAAGAAAAAAGGCGGGAAAGAAAAAAGGCGGGAAAGAAAAAGGCGGGAAGAAAAAAAAAGGCGGGAAGGAAAAAGGCGGGAAGAAAAAAAGGCGGGAAGAAATAAAGTGCAAAGGAAAAAAGGCGGAAGAAAAGACGGAAAGAAAAAAATTATTGTGTAATTAATCACTGTAAGAGTGAGAATTCTACGATTTAAATATTAGAAGTTATTTTAAAACCAAGTTTACGTGATTCCGGAGTGAAAGTATACGTCATTTTCACGAATTTACTCCCGAAGTGGCCGGTAATTAAACAATTTGTGCCGCGATTGCAATCAACAAGGGGAAATTGTGCGTGTAATTGGATTCCAATTGAATATTTCCATGAATGGAGGCAATGGTAAGTCACAAGTCAATTTTACGCATCTTTTAACATGAAACCAGTTTCGATAAATCTTTCAATTGCATGTATTTTTATTAGTGAAGTTAACCTGTTTTCTGTTTACGTTTATTATCATCGCGTAGTTCTGTTGTAGATAAGATAACGTGCATATAAATGTGCACGTTATCTTATCGTATGGTGATCATATCAAAAATTGTGTTTTTCTGGTGCATAATTTGGCATCTGTTTGGTTTGCATCAGTCGAAATGAGTGTTTTGTTAGCTTTCTAAGAATTCTCTACGTTTATCTACAGTTTTCTAGGTTAGTTCCCATCGTTTCCAGCTCGGCTATGTGTTTATTGGTTACTGAATGTATTCATCAAGGTTAAGTTGAGGTTCACCTGATTTTTTAGGTTAAACTCAACAGTTTTAGGTTAAGATTGGTTCACCTAAACTTAACCTTTGTTTTGGTTACGTGTTTGTTTTGGATTGGGCCTTAGATTGGATTAGATTTATGTGTATAGCATTAGGTATTTTTAGGTTAGATTATCTTCAGGATGACTTAACCTTATTTTACCTTCACAACCTGATCGGGTATATGACTTGGGCGTCGCGTGTATGACGCATGCGCTTGCGGTTCATCGGTTTTCTCAACGGTGACGTAGACTGGTTTGTATAAGACCACCGGTTCCCTGTATGTGATTTACAGATTAGGTTTGTGTAAGCATCTGAGGGTTAGATTAGGTTAGGTTAAATTATTACCGATTATTGTGCTCGTTGCCGTCGTACACTTGCCCCAGCAGGAATTCGGGACCGATGTATTGACCTCCTTCAACATGCGTCGATGCATGTTCTAGAAATTTACAGGTTTAATTAGGCAAAACAGAGTAGGGTAGGTTAGGTTTGACTTAACCTAACTTAATATGGTCTGAATATAATTGAGTCTGCATGAACGTAGTCTGTTTAGACTGTTTAGGCTTGTTTATATCAGATCAACTAAGGTTAGAACAGATTTAACTTAATCTTATATGCTCTGAATATAAAGAGTGCCTGATCGAAGTCTGTTCAGACTGTACATGTTTGTTTAGATCAGATTAGGTTAGAGCAGGTCTGATTTAACCTAACCTAATATGGTCTGAATACAACGTAGTATATATGTTCAGACTGCTCAGAGTTGTTTAGAGCAGATTAGCTTAGGTCAGCACCGATTTAAAGTAACCTAATATGGTCTGAATACAATAAAGTCTGTACGTAACTTGTTCAGACAGGGCAAGTTTATATTATTAGGTTAGGTCTGTAGGGACTCGTCACTCTAGCCAATCTGAATCTTCTGACTACAACATATACGCCTAGATCATCCTCCACGAGCATCTTCCAACTTCTAAACTTCTTTCCACCATGGCACTTGTTCATTGACCTTCTTCAGAACAACAAATCATCAACACTTGCGCTCTGCTCTTCAATCTGCTACAGAACTGAGTGTATTATTAAATCTGACTTGGGATTTAAAAAACGCGTATCATTTATCTAACGATAACCAGCTCACAGGTCCAAACATATATCTAAACCTTGGCTGTTAACGTTGGGCTCTGCTCAGTTCTGGTTATTTTGAAAAGATCTGCTTCAATTCAGATAGATCAAATTAGGTTACAAGTTCTAAACTATTCTGATAAATTAGTTATAACCTGGCTCTCCTCTAAATCAAATTCTGTTAAGTTTAGATTACATTTAGTGCTTACCATATTTGACACTAGGAAACTTGTTGCTATTGGGTATTCTAAAAGGCACTGTCGCTATCGTAATCGGGAAGGTGACGTGCACCAGGTCGGGCTCGCGCGCCGAATCCAGACTGACGGTGAGCACATAGTAGATCTGCGCAAGGCGGCAGATGCCCACAAGTGTGGTGGGCATCGGAGGCATCACCAGACTGTTGCTGCTGTCCCATTTTGTGCGCGTGTTTGGTTTCACTTGGCTACCACTAAATCAATTCATGTTCTGAGTCGTCCTTTCGGATTGATATCAAACAATGACCGGAACAATCAGAATTATACTTACCGGTATTCAAAAACCAGATGTTTAAACTCCTTCCCAACGCCCAGAACGCCTCGATCTATAAAGAACTCACAGCACTGCTCCAGGCGTACCCTGAGGGACACCTCGTCTTCACTCTGGTTGTCGATGGTGGCTTTCAGTTTGAGGCTTTCACGACATACATAGGCTGAACGCTCTAGAACGCACCGCAGGGAGAGGGTACCACGTTTACAGCACCAACAGCAGGTGCTTTTGCGATCTTCTTGTACTTGGGGCTTCTGTAAAGGGATTCTAGTTTTAATAGACTACAGGAGAAAGACTTGAATATTTAAAAAAAGTATGGAACTGGGAATATGGAAGTGGAGGAACATAGTATAGTATCAAAGACTGAAGAAACGAGACAGGGAAAAGAAAAATTAATCTGGAACATGGTACACAAGGACTATGGACAGAAGGGAGATGATACAGGAAAAACGTGTTACAGTATGTACATAGTACAGAACGAACGAAGAACAGAAGGTCGATGAGACAGGAAAATAGAAGAGGAACATAGAATTGGGTACGTAGAATTGGGACCATGGACCAAACGGAAGATGGAACATGCACATTAAACAGGAACATTAATTTGGAATTATTGAACACATGGAACTTGATACGGAAGAGATAAAGGGCAGGGGGAAGATGGAGGAATATGGAAGAGAAATAAGAACCTTGGAGCATGAACGGAAGATTCATGGTACAGGAAGTACATGAACAGAATGAACTGTACCATGTTCATTCTGCGGCGGAACCTAGAACGTTCATGGAACAGAAACATGGAAAAGGGACATAAAACCGGGAACTTGAAACTTGGATCATTAAACAGGAGGAATATAGTAAAGAAGGGATATGGGACAATACGAAAATGGTACATGAACATGGAAGAGGAACATGTAACCGGGAGGATGGTGCCGGAAGAACATGGAAACGGATAAAAAAGATGCAGAAGGAACATGAAACAGGACAAATGGAACAATAGTATAGAAGAGAAACATGGCAATGGGAACATGGTACTGGAAGAACATGGGACAGGAGGAAGAGGAACATAAAACTGGGGCCATGGAACTAAGAAAAACAGGTCATGAGGAATATGATAAACTAGTTCAGAAGGAATATGAAACATGGAACAGGAAATAATGAAATAAATACAACTTTTTGAGACTATCCCTACCACATCCCTAACTGGTCCGAAGGTCCCAATTGAGAAACTTACCATATACTGTTCTTCCATCGAGTCAATATGTGGACCGATAATCGTAAAGTATTTCACCCCTTCGGGGGGACTCGCATACGGTATATCCACAGTCACCTTGATATAGTATCGAATACAACAAGGTTTGCTCTCGAAGGAGCAAGGCAATGCACTCTCCGGCAGCGTGAAGCGAAACGGGAACTTGTGGACCCCACGCGGCAGAATCGGAATCGTCGTCGTAATATTCTTCTCGCCCCAAATCACCTGTCGATCATCGATGAAGTACTGATCATCCTTAACCGTCCGCCGCTCCCCAGATAACATCACCTTCCATTCCACGTGCGCCTTTCCTCTCAGTATCACCCGAATAGCTACAAATATAACCCAAATATAAACACATCCTCCGAAAAGAAAACACAGTGACACCCTTAGGCAAATCGTCCATACTTCGCAGCTTAAAGTTGTCGATCGTGTTCAAAATCACAGTCCCTTCGATCTTCTCGCCGGCATAATAGTGCTCCTTGTCCAGCTGAATGTCGAACTCCCGGATGTAATCCATACCAATAGATTCACTCGTACTTCTTGTTTTCGGAACGATTCATATTTTGTTGGCAACACACCCACTCATTGTTTAACCAAACTTTCGCCGCGCTCAGAGTTTTTGGTAACTTTTGCAGGCACACTTTGCTTAGGTGAAAATTGCTACGAGTTGATCGTGATAGTGATCATCGCAATGATGATGGTTGAGTGGTTGGTTGGAAGGTGCATGATCTGCTCACGCGTGCATTCTCGCGACAGTGTGGCGGCGGTGGGGCCCGCCTCCACATCGCCGCCTCCAAAACACGCCACTGTATCCACTTCGTGATGCGTTCGATAAGTTTGCGTTTGCGCGTTACATCACTGTGATTATTCGGATTTCCTCTCATTTTTTAATGAAAAGTGGAGCAATAGTTTCATTTCATTGATATCAGATTGCGATTTTGTTATAAGGGTAGTTCTTCGATACTTTCTATACCAAAAAGTTTCGGAATTTTTAAGTTTCGATACTTTTTTATTTCTAAACTTTTGATAGCAAAACATATCGATTCTTTCAGAATATAAAATATCGATATTTTCATTCGATACATTGATATGGCTATTTCTTTGTTTCGATATTTTTCATTTTCGATACTTTTGATACCAGAAAATATCGAAATTTTTCAATTTCAATACCAGGAAGTATCGACTCTTTGAAGTTTCTTTTCAACTTTGATACCAAAATTTTGTATACATTTCAATTTCGATACTTCCGATATTTTTAGCTTTTAATATCAGCGTATCGATACTTGCAGTAGTAACTGGGTCTTTTTAAACAAAGTTCCTTAAATTTAGCCGTTATGTGTTAAGTACACCCCGATATTGGGGTGTGGGGCTGTACCACAACGTGTTCATTATAACAAAATTCCAAGAACACAAATACAAATACTTCTATTTGATACTTTCATCAACTTTCGATATAAAATTTCTGAAAATTGGAAATAAATATAGATTTTAAGCGGCGGAATGCCGCGTTGTGGAGCTCGATGCTCGTTAGATCACTGCAGTTAAGCAACATCGGAGAAACAGTCGTTAAGAAACAGTCGAAATTCAATATGATTACAAATTTATTGCTTGCACAAACAAAAAGTACACTTGGCTTAAGCCTACTTAAACTAAACCATTCTGTTAAAAACTATGACTTACGACTTAAGTATCGCGACAGCTGAATCAAATCGGTTAAAACGAATGAGACACGAAATGAACAATATCAAATTTCCACAAAGAACGACAAATTTTCAAAAAGAATACGTTTCAAAAAACGGCTAATTAGGGTTAGGGGAAGGGTGTAGATTATTAATATTAAGTTTAGGATCACAAAAAGTTGGGTGTGTCTGTGTTGGGTGTGCGTGTGTGTGTATTGTTGATGTGGATGAGGCAAGTTACATGAAGAGAAAGGCGGACGTTGTTGTGACTTAAGCCACCGACGCGTTCCACTTCTCCTTGTGCTGCTCAAGACCAAAGGCGGTGTCGTAGTTGCCCTTCGTGATGAACAGTCGCTTGAAGTGCGGCGTGCAGTACAGCCGGCCCTGGTTGTACGAGTACGAATCCATTCTGGAATTGGTTTTACAAGAGAGCAGTGTGGGGTTAAATAACCTGTCTTTAGAATTTTTTTTTTCGTAGTTTTTGTAAGATATTAAAAAAGGACTTGATTTAAATAATTTTACTTGAGATATTTACTTAAGACGTGTTCGTTAATTTATGTGAAAAATTGGAAAGCTCGTTTATGCTATCGCAGCGGGAGAAAAAAAAATGGTGGAGGCGCCTGGAGTTTTTGTATTTTCTTTGATTTCTTCAAATAGTTATGTGGTAACATCAGCGTATTATATATCATTAGATAGCTTACATCATC
>WSZQ02026630.1:50437-69353 GCA_019419845.2 Weissflogia rhopalogaster | reverse complement strand
TCACTGTCAAATTTGTTATCTTTCAATTAAAAGTATTAAGCGTCCAAAATAAATAATTACAAACTTACGAATTTTTGGTATTCTCATGACATTTTCATAATTTCGGACAACCTGAATACCATTTAAAAGCGTATAAAACCTCTTCCTGATGATACATGTCTGTCAAAATTACAATACTTATCCCTGTCAAAATTACAATCGTTCAATCTAATGTTATTATCGTCCAAAATAGAAAATAATGTAAACAAAAACACAAAAGTAGTAAGTCTTTTCATGACATTTTTAGAATTTCCCACAAAATTAAACTGATATTCATAACATGTTACATATCATTGAAAAGCTTATTAAATTTTCTTTCAGATGATATATCTCCATGAAAATTATCTTATTTCAGTCAAAAGTTATAAGCAACTAAAACTATCAATCTAAAAAAACTTGTACGTACCTCAATATCGCATTACACTCCATACATTTGAAGCACTTCTTGTGATAGATCGCACCATGCACGGAGATCTTCTCCAGCGGATAAACACGCTTCTGGCAGTCCTGACAGGACTCGAGGGTGGCGTTGGAGTTCTAAATATACGCCATTAAAAAAACAAATCCCGAAAACGCCCGTCAGAAAAATAACTCGTCCCTTTCAGACAATCCCTTTCAACCGCATTATAATTGCATCTAATAATATTATCACTCTTTATTCATTCATTATTCAGTAATTTATTAACATATCCTCAGTTATATAATACGAAACTATACGAAACTTAACGTAAACATTGAGTCATCGAGGAAAACAATCAGATAAAGTAGGCTTTCAATGAGATTAACACTGTTCGTAAAAAGTTGCGAAAACATTTGCTAAAATTATCGTCTCTAAAACAAAAAAAAAACTCTCTCTAAATAGTTACACGATTTGCGTTGTATTAGTCGCTTCTAATTGTAAAACTAAGAGATAGAAAAATTCGCCTCGTATATTCACAGTGTTTTTCGCTTCGTCTGTGTGCAAGTGTTTTCTTCCTTAAAAACTAGGTTTCAAATCGACAATCTTCAAAAATCTTCCAAAATATTGGCACCAGTCTCGAAGAAACAAGTCTAGATACAAATGTGAAACTTTCAAACGCCAAAAATGTGGTCAGTCAATCATTCTTATGAAGATTTGCTTGGTTGCTTAGATTAAGTGATTTTTACGTTTCCTACGATTATCTATGTGTTAATCTTCTAGACGCTTAAGTATTGTTTTTTTTATAGATAAATAACACACAACAGATAAGATAACAATAAATTATTTTTGTTTTTTGGCACCATTTTATGGGAAAAAGCAATTTTTCTTAAATTAAGACGTTTTTACTCAACAAAGGTCATTTTTACTCACAACGGAAGTGTCTCAATTGTCCGCCTCAGATTTTTATGAAAAATTTTGTACGTGTTGATCATATATTGCAAATAGTTTCTGGTAATGGGATTTTTCGCATTTTTGAGCCGTTTGCTCAAAAAAAATCAAAGTTTGGTCACAAATGGATTACGGTATAGTAAAACCATTTCGTGCTTCCCTCATTCGCGTTTTCGCAATTCCTATATTGACGGCTAAAATTTTTCACAAGTTACGTGGTAGTCTTTTTAGTCAAAAGCGAAGACGCGTGAGGCATAATGGTCCTAGCCGAAGAGATGAGCGAGGAACAACTAGAAAAAGGGGTTGCATACTATAAGCCCACACAAGCCCTGTCAGATCTGGAATCATGGTAATTTGAAGAGGGCGCAAGCAACTGCTAAAATACGCGAAATATTCCATTACCAGAAAATATTACAATCAATCTCTTGCACATACAAAAATTTTCATTCAAATCGAAGTCGGATTCTACGAGAACGGCCCTTGTTTACTATATTACTCAAGTTAAGTCATACATCCAAACATGATACTTAAACCGTTTCGCATGACTTAATTTCAGTTATTTGTGTTAAGTTACTTTACCTAAGTTAAGTAACATAATATAAGTTAAATAATATATCATAACTTTAGTAACATAACTTAAATTAAGTAAAATTACCTAAGAATTAAATTGTCATAATATAGGTCCACTTCTTGGTGTTTAAAGTTAAGTAAGTCTTACAAGGAGAGTGTCTCAATTGTCCGTCATGAAATGGAATGAAACGTTAGATGCGTGTAGGCCATATATAAAAATAATTTGTGTTAACGGGATTTTTCGTAGTTTTGTGTAGCTTTGGGCAAAAACAATTCAAAGTTTGATATATATTGCTGTAACATCAACATGCGCCATATGGGTATCGTGGCGTAGTCATCAGCGCGTCAAGGTCGTTCAAGTCAACATGCAGGGGGGCTGACGACTGACAACGATATATACCAAACTTTTTGGCCAACGGCTCAAAACGGCGGAAATCCCGTTAACACAAATTATTCCTATATATGCACTACAAGTACAAAAAATTCATTTAATTCCGTGCGGGACAATTGAGACACTCTCCTAAGTAACATTGATAAAACATTATTTTTAAAGTTTTCAAAGACTTAGAATATTTTAAGAACAAAACGATGAAAATGACCAGAAAAAAAGTTACAAAAACTTTTACAAAACCCAGATACTATATACATCTCATTTTCCCGCGCTTTTTGCTTGCAGATTCTTTACATGCCATCGAAATAATTGCTGGTGGACCGGATTTAAAAACGCGTGTTTGTTTTTTTCTACAAGTTATCAGTCGTTTTCTTTCGTTTCTCAGCGTTCTTTTCTCTCTCTCTCTCTCTCTTTCGAAGAAGTTTAAGTTTGAAACTTAAGCTTCGATTGGCTGAGCATGTTTGCTTTGTGAGTTGGGAGGGTAATTGAGTAGCTGGCGCTTTTTTGTGTGAACTTTCTGTAACAGTCTCGGCGTGTCTGCGTTACTAGAATTGACAAATATCGAAATTAGCGAGATTGCGAAAATTTTGTAAAGTGTTATTGCAACAACAACAAATAATGAGCGCATTTGTAGTTTTGCTTGTGTTTGGTGCGGGTAGTATTAGCGTAACGAAATAAACAATAAATAAATAAAGAGCGAAATCAAACAACATCAACGTTAACAACAAGAACGTGCGTGATATTAACGACGAGGAATTCTACGAAATTGCATTAAAATCATAAGTCAACTTCACTAGCGTCAAAACAAAAATTAAAATGCGATTATAAGTAGTTTTTGGGGATGGTTTTGAGCGTGGTGGTGAGTACTTACCACGAATCGGTTAACTTTTGGTCTTGGTACCTTGGCTTCTTCGCGTTGTTGGCCTTTCATTGATTCGAAACGTGCTCGAAGACTGTTTGGAAAACAACAGAAATGCATTACTTAAATTAAGTAAGGTTTCGGTGAGGTTAAGTTTTTTTAGCTTAAACTTAATGGATTTAGCCTCAGAGTGTTCCTCACAGGTAATTAATTCTGTGAAGAACAACTGAGCTGACTTAAATAACGTTTAATTAATTGTAAGTAACATTTAACTTTATTGTTTCAGCCTGTGATTATTCACCACAGGCTAATTGAGGATAAGGCGACTTAAATTAGTTAAGCTTTAAATAAACTTTAACTTGACAACTTAAATAGTCTGAAACAAAATCAACTTACGATTTAGTCGATTCAATCTGTGATTGTTCCTCCCCGAACTCAGCAATATTCACTGAGCTATTATTCTGCTCCCGTTTGATCTCATTCGCCTCCCACTTTTCAAACTTGGCCCTCAACTGCTTCGCCCGTGCAGCTTTCTGTGCCTCTAGCAGGTCCCCATCGGTAGTCCCACCATTTCGCTCGTGTTCCTCTTCGTCCTCCTCATCCAACGACTCTGAAGCCTCCTCTTCCGACTCGGAAGCCGAGCGTATTGGTTCCGGCGGAGGTGTGAACCTCTTCAGAGGTTTTGGACCTATCACAACTTCTAGTAATTCCTTTTCCAAAAACCCTTAAAAACGACAGTGAATTAAGCTCCACTTACCCATGGGCACATGATCCCTGCCAATATCTTCCTCCATCTGCCTGAATTTGTTGAGCATCTTCTTTGCTGTTTGCGTCTTCACAGCAACGACGCTGTCCTCCTGCTGCACTTCCTCAGCGCGCATTACTTCCGGATCACGATATACCTCACGGTCGGGACTGTCCATCTAAAAACCAGAAATTTCCAAAGTTAGATAAGCTTCTGCGTTGCAAAGTGGCAAAGTCCAACGTTTTTGAAACGTTGAAAAATCAAATTAGAAACGGTTGGATATAACGACAAATTGTTAAACAACGAGGGGGTTGAGCGATTAAATCATTCGTTTTGCGGGGTTGTGGTGGTGATGGTGGTTGATTGGCGGTGCCATGGTTTTGTAATTTATGGCGGATAACACGCAAAAAGCACACGAAGGCACCTTGACTTGACCGTCCCGGGGCGGAGTGATTCGGAAGCGTTTACGCTCCACTTCTGGCTCGCGGTACGTCTCGAAGAACTTGAAGCGCTGCTGGATGGCCGCCGTCTGCACGGTGACGTCCTCCTGTTGCGAGGTGGACTTCACCACCTCGGTCGACTCAGACGCGTTCGACGTTTGTCGGTTAAATATCTGCGTTTAGCGTTAACATTCTTGTTCATATCTATTTTAAGTAGATTTATCTGAAGTAAGCTTATCTTAAGTAGGCTGTTCTATCTGTTTAAGTAACTTTACTTAACTCAATTCAACTCAAGACACATGCAATATGTCATATAACTTATTCTTACAAGGGGCTTTCAAATGAAAGTCAGACAATTTGTGAATGTTCCTTGTAACATTGAAGTTAAGTAATATAAAAAATACCTTTGAATGCATAGTTTAAATTCAGATTTAATGAATACTTTGATAATGACCTCATTAATTAATCGAAAATTGGATGTAATGGTATAATTACCTTACTGGCCGATTTTTGTGCCGGAATCATTGGTGGTGCCTTCGTGGCGTTGGCGTCTAGCTCCTTGAAGATGGAGCGCGACTTTTTGCTGATCTCCGACTCGAATACCTCCTCGTCCTCTGCTCCACCACGCGCCTTTACCTCGCCGTCCACTTCGCCCTTTTCGAATCGTTCCTTGATGGACCTAGTGTCAGACTTCTCGATGGTCTCGGTGCGCTTCACATTCGCACCGTTCTCACTTTCCATTACGGCTTGTTGGTACATTTCCTTCATTTTACCTTGTTTTCCCTAGAATTCAAAATATAAATAAATAAATACGTCTAGTGAATACCATACCGATGTGTGTCGTATACGTATACCGATTTCTAATATTCTGAATATTCCAATGGTAATTTCGAAGGCAGTTTTGCTTACTCTTACCAAAAAAAAAACATACCAATAATATCTTACCATTTAAACGATAAGTAACTTTGTAAATCTGAGTATAACACTTTTAATTAGAAATAAAGTAATTTTTGAAGATAATATCACTGGGGAAAAGCCATTTTAAGGTGAAATCTAGCTATCATTGTCAACAAACATTTTTCTAATACTTGAGAAGTGAAATAACTTACGAAATCTATGTATAAAGCTCTCAATAGGCAATAAATCATTATTTCTGAAGTTAATGTATCTGCTTTTCTGATGTTCAGGTTAGATCTAGCTACCCTTATTCCAAAAATCACTCACAAAGTATGTGTAATCTCTGAGAAACAAAATGACTTAGAAAATCTCTCTCTAAAATTCTGTTCTCAACATAAAATGTCGAATATGAATATTCTGTATATGCTAGGGGTAGTTTTAAGGGTATATTTGCCTAATCTTACCAAAATCCCCTAAAAAAAGTAATAACTTCAAAATTATATATAAAGCGCTAAACTTGCAATAAAATAATATTTTCAAAGTTAATATTTCCGATATTCTGAGGGGTGGCCATTTTGAGGTTAAATCTACCAACCCCTTTGCAAAATATCACCCAAACTGACTATTTATATCCAGAGAAGTGAAAAATCTTTGTATTTCAACATCCAAAGTCTTGTACTTACCATAAAAAGTCGATTTCGAATATTCTGAATCTCTTGCTTGCGTTCCTCGCGACGTTCGTCGCGCCCGTTCTGCTCGCCGTGTTCCCAGCGGTTCTTCACATCCGACATGCCGGTGAAGTGGAAGGGCTTCTCGCGCTGCGCACGCTTCGCACGCACAAGATCGGCATCCTCGTCCTCCTCCTCCTCGTCCATCTCGCGTTCGTCCTCCGTCGACGACTCCTCAATGGGGATGCCGTTCAGCGCCTCGTCGCCAACGCCTACGTCCATGCCCTTCGCCTGAAAGCGCGCGAGTTTCGAGAGAATCGACGGCGAACGCTTTACGTTCATGCGCTCCAAGCCGTGCTCTTCCTCCTCGTGCGCGCCGTGCTGCTCGAACACCTGGAAGCGCTCCTTGACGTTGAGCGACTGCAGCTCTTCGAGGCCGAGGTTCGGCTTGTCGCTGGCTGCAAGAGGTCGACGCAGAGTTTAACATTTTCTAGTGCGTTTTTGTTGCTTTTTTTGGGTGGGATATGCCACTAATTAGGAAGCGTTCATTTACAGCCGGCGTGTTTAATTAATTATTTTGTGCATGGTTCAGTTCACACAACACACTCGACAACCGTTAAGTGGGTTCTTTGCGAACGTAAAGTGTGCTTAAGTTAAGTCATATGGTTAACATTCACTTTTAATTAGTTTATAAAAGTCTATACACATTGTGTACTACCGGTAGTACACGAAATTTTGTTTTAGTCTGAACATATTGATTCAGGCTGGTTTATTCAGTTTTTTTGAGATCGGAAGGCATTACTTCAATCCGAAATAAGATATATGTAGTGTACCACCGGTAATACACGACTTTTTTTTTGTTTTTCAGTCTGAACGAACTGTTTTAGACATGTTTATATAGTGTTGGAAGTCTAAAGGCTTTAATTCAGATCTAAATAAGTAATATATGTTGGTGGTACACTCATTTTTTGAAGTTTTCATTTGCATACTGATCCAGGGATATTTATTCAATTTTCAGACATCTGAAAGTATAACTTCAGGCCTAAATATATTCATATATGTAGGGTACCACCGATGGTTCATGACTTTTTTGGTGATTCAGTCTGAACAAAATGTTTCAGGCATATTTATGCAATATTAGAACTCTGATGATATCAATTCAGGCCTAAACAAGTTGAAATATGTGGTATACCATCAATAGTATTCATTTTTTGCAATTTTGATCTAAACATACTGATTCAGGAATGTTTATTCAATATTTAGATATCTGACGGCATCACTTCAGACCTAAATATGTTGATATATGTTGTGTACCACCGTGGATACACGACTCTTTTGGTGTTATAGTCTGAACGAACTGTTTTCAGACATGTAAATGCATTGTTGAGTCTGAAGACGTCAATTCAGACCTACCAGCTGTGGTACACATATATTTTGAAGTTTTAGTCTGAACGTATTGACTTAGGCATTATTTCTGAATAAATGCCAAATGATAAGATATACAATTAGCTTAATCATTTTCTGGTTTAATTGATGTGACTTAAGAACTACCCTAATTAAATTTAAAAATCAACACAAAACCCATCCAAGCATATTATGTACAGCTGTATTTCGAAGGTTAATTAAATTCACACAATCATCCGTTAGTTATTTTGACAGCACTTTTAATCGGGTTTAGTATGTTTCTTGCCAAAAAAAAGTATTCACAAGATTTGCTTTCTGTTTGCATTTCTAACCTCTGACGACATCTGGAGGCAATTCTTCCGGCTGATTTTCGCGTATGATGAGCTCGTGCTTGCGCGGTTTCTCTATAGTAGGTTTACCAACGTCAAATTATATGTAAAAAACGAGAAACATATAAAAGGGCTATTGGTAAGACAACACTTACGTGGAGCTGGATCTTCTTCAACCGCTTTCGGGGCGAAGAGTGCTTTGAAATGCGGCTTACAATAGAGGGTACCTTCATGGGACTGATACGTGTCTACCCTGCAAGACAGAGAAAAGATTAGACCAAATTAACCAAGTTAATCCTCACTGCAAAATGCACCAAATTTGGTTAATGAGTTTTATGTGCCACATCAGTCTGAAGGTCACAATTCAGGCATTAATATCATTTTATTGCAATGTTCCACCGGTGATACTCGAGATATACATCTTTTCAATATATCCCGGTTTATACTATATGTGTCTGAAGACGTTACTATCATCAGTTTATTGCAATGTACCACTGCAATGGTACACTAGGTATACCTATTTATAGTGTGCCTGACATCTGTGGTACATAAATTCTTTGGACTATATCGGTCTGAAGGCTTCAATTCAGGCATTAATATCATTTTATTTTAATATTCCAGCAGTCGTACATGAGGTATACAGTCATTCAACGTGCACAACTTGTGGTACATGCCTTCTCTGAGCTACATCTGACTGAAGCCCCTAATTCAGTCACTAGTATCAATCCATTGCAATGTACCTGTAGTACACCTGGTATACAGCTACCACTTCTGGAACATACCATCTTTGTACCATATCCGTCTGAAAGCCTTATTTCAGGCGTTAATATCATTCAATTGGAATGTTTCATCGGTGGTACACGAGGTATACAGCTTTCAGCGAGTACTACTTGAGATACATAAATTCCATATGTGATACAATTGTAGACATAAATATATTGATATTTTTGTGTGTACCACCGGTGGTACACACGCTTATACTAGGTGTATTCTCAAAAAGGTAAAAGCACTCACGTTAATTGTTTATTGCATTCAGTGCATCGAAAGCAATTCTTGTGCCATATTGAACGTTCCGCCTTCATCTGCTCCATCTGGAAGACGATCTTCCCACAGGATTTGCAGTTACTTGTGTCAATTTGACTCCCCTGTAAACGGCATTCATTTAGTATCTTAGTCTCCACCAGATCTTCTAGCTCCCCAAACTCACATTGAACTTCTCCTGAGCTTTGGAACTATCGCTGGACCGAACATGCATCACATTCTTCTTCTGCAACGCATCAAACTTGCTGAAGCTGGATTTCTGCAAAGCAAAATCATTTCAAGTCCCCATTTTCTACCCGTCCTCTTAAAGGTACCCCTCTTTTATTAGGGGTTTTCAGAGTTTAACATGTCATGCTTTTTTCCCTCAGACACAGAACAGTGATCTAGAGTGCGTGGGTGTTCAATATGTACGGTAGAGTGCATGGTGGACAAGTGTCTTGTGCTTCCAGGTGTATACAAACCCTACCTTTTCGACTCTTTCTCCCTCTCCCTCTCTCCCAAAAACAGAAGGTGTATACCCCACAGAATTTTTATAATAACAAAAAAAGAACAGCGAAAGATCGAAAGCCTTACCTGTCGGTCGTAGGTGGTAAACTGCTTCGGCGCTGGAGTCATGCAATTGTTATTAGGCTCGAGAAAACGTTCTTTCTACGCGATGAGGTTGTTAGTTTCAACGTGCGGTGTTAATGATTTTTTTTTTTAATTTGTTTGATTTGTTTTGGTTTGAATTAGTAACATGCAACAAAAAAAAACAACAATAATCAACGCAAAATTAGATCGAAGAGGGTGAGTTTTTGCCGTCGAGACAAGTTTTTTTCTTTGTTACCAGTGCTTTGACGCTGACGCCGTTGAAGACGTTCTCGAGGCGACTCTGACAGGGACGCCCACCTCCTAGACCCACGCCGCGGATGTCGTTCATCGACTTTGCCCTCTATTAGTTGTGTGTGTTTGTTTGATGGGTTAGGTTGGGTATGATTCGTATGATTGGCGATGATATCCATGATGAGAAAATTGTTATCAGTGATTGAACTTAGTAATAATTAACCTAACTTAAAGAAATGATACAGGCTCAATTCAGGGAAGTTCAAGAGTGAGTGCCCCACCGGTGGTACATGAATATTTTGTGTTTGTTAAGTCTGAATATCATTGACGGATTCATCAGTTTAATGTGTACCTTTTGTGGTACACGCATTTTATGCACAAATAGAGTCTGAAGGGATCAAATCAGGTAATAAGACGTTGATATATTTGTACATGTACCACCGGAAGTCATTTGTTATTTGCCATAAGTCAAATAACGTCAAATTGACTTAAATTAAATAAGGTCTAAATTGACTTAAGTTAAATATGACCTAAATTGACTAAAGTTACCTCTGCATTTGCTTAAATATTTTTTTAAGTTAAGTTAAGACTTAAGTTTAAGGCTTCTCATTCAGGGCGCAATACTTAAGTATAGTTAAGTTACAGTCTAAATTGACTTAAATATTGTTTAGGTAGGCTTATGTAAATTCTAAATTGACTTAAGTTAAGTAAGATCTGAATTGACTTCTGTTAACTAATTGTAAGTCTAACTTGTTTTAAGTTAAGTAATATTTGAATTAACTTAAGTAATGTTTAAGTAGGTTTGAGTAACTGAAAATGTCAAACTTATTCAGGCGATAAATTCTTCAAAAACTTCAGTTAAATAATAAAATCTAAATTAACATATGTTAAGTTAGCCCTGAATTGACTTAAGTAAGGTCTAAATTGACTTAAATATTGGTTTAGAAACCTGAAGTTTAAGGCTTACACCTCATTTAATAACAAAACAATATTAGAGACTTAAGTATACTTAAGTTAAGTAAGTGTCGAAATTGACTTAAGTTATATATGATCTGAATTGGCTTAAATTAAGTAAGAACTGAATTAAGTTAAATAATATGTTAAGCAATTAAATTATGTAAAATTGACTCAAATTAAGGATAAATTAGATTTATCAAATTGTAAGTTAAGCGTTAAGTCAACTCACAGATTTATTATTCCCCTCTGTACGTAGATTCTCCTCAGGCAGTTTAGTCAAGTCGCCAAAGCTTCGGCACTAAAATTATCATGCACCAAACAATAAATAACAAAACATAAACATAGGGGGTGGTAAAATTAGGTTAGGAATACGAACCAGTGACTTAACGTTGACGTTGTAGAAACGGGAATCCAAGTCACACTTAAAAACCACACAGGTTGATCAAATAAAACTTGAAAACAAATACAACTGAGGGCAACAAAAAGAAAATAAACTCACAACAGAAATATTCTCCTTCTCGTTTGCATGACTGCGCGACTTCTTTTTCGTCTTCTTCTTCTGCACCTGCACCTGTTGGGCCTGCTGCACCTGCTCGCCCTCGCCGTTGATAGTCTCTACGACCGTGGTCTCCACGTAGGACGAGGTCTCGGTGACCTCAGTGCTCTTAACGAACGCAAAATTTGATAAAAAATGATAGTAAAACCTAGGGGTACGGATAAGGCTACGTGTAGATGCAAAAACATGCAGATCTAGTAGTGACTAAAACGACTTAAAATTAGGGTTAGGGTTTTGGATTAGTACTCTACCTCCTCGGAAGACGGACTAATCTGTTCAAACTTGGAAATCTGCTTCATGATGTCCAATGATTTCATCGTGGTCATCTCGGCCTTCTCGAACTTTGGGCTGGTAGGCGTAGTCACCTCAGTGTTGGCTGTCTTGATGTATTGGTCTTTGAGACTCTTCAGACTAGGTAGTTTGCAGTCCAAGTCTGTGGGTGTGGTGCTCAGCGGACGGTTGAGATCACGTTCGTAGTTAGAGATCTTGGTTTCCACCTGAAGGTCAGTGGTAGAGCGTTTGGGCACAGTTGCTGTGACCTGAATGGTTGGGAGTGTCGAGGTCTTCTCTGGGACATCTCTGAGAAGATCTGGTGACTTTTGAAGAACTTGGACTTCCTGGGTTTGTGATCTGTCTATCTGGGGTTCTGATCTATCTACCTGGTCTTCAGAATCATTACTTGAGGAAACCTGGTATGATTGTGTTTCATTCTCGGGAGGAGCGTCTGTCTGTTGAACATTTTCAATTAAGTCCTCAGAAGTCTGTTGGTTCTGAAACTGATCTACTTCAGGCTCGTCTTGTGTAAGCTCAGATTCCTGTGGATAATCTTCCATTAGTTGGTCGACTTCAGGTTGGTCCACCTCGGCATCATGTTGGTCTTGGTCCACCTCAGGTTCGGTGGGGTCTTGGTCCCCTTCTTGATCCTGCTCCTCGTATTCTACAATAGCATCTTCAGGTTGCTCCTGTTCCTGTTCAGCTTCGACCTGTTCGACCTCAGGAAGTTCCACATTCTCTTGGAGACATTCAGGTGATTCTTTAACAGCCTCATCTTTAACCTGACCTTCAACTTGTTCAAATTCATCCTGGTCGGATACAGTCGTCGGCGGAGAGGTCTCAGCACTCTCCCCAGCTTGTGTGAAACCCTTCATAAAATCCACTCTTTCATCTGAAGGTGTCAGCATTGGCGACGTAACCGTCTGGGTAAAAAGCAAACAACTCGCTGAGTCTGTACTGAGCAACATTCGATCTTTAGCTGTGGTTAGCTCAGGCCTCCCTAAATCCAACTTTGCCTCAACCTCATCAGATTCCAACTGTTCCGCTGAAGGTGAGTCGTCTGTGACAACATCCTGAATCTGTGAGAAACACCTCAGAGGCTTGTACTCCCCTTCAGCCTCAGGTTCCTCCTCGTTATCAGGAGGAGATCGAACCATTCCATTGGTAGTCAAGCCTTCACTTATGGGTGGAGTCACCTCCAAACTTAGACACTCCCGTTCGATCTGTATAAATTCCTCGACCGAATCCAACTTGTTCCGAGCGCTCAACCCACCCGTCAGGCTCATCGCCTCCTCTTCAGGATTACCCCTCTCGGGCATTAGATCCATTTTGTGGTTACCATTAGTGGTTGCCGAGTGATTGATGGTGGTGGGCCTGACCACCTGAACGTTCTCGTAGTGGTTGCTGCACTTCTCTTCCTCCTCGTCGTCCTCGTCGTCGTCGTTGAGTCCTTCCTGTCGTCGTGTGGGTTAGTACGAGGAGAAACACACAACAACGCAGGGTGGGGGGAAGAGCGAACGCCAAATCAAGAAAAATCGACAAGAAAAATCGCCTGTTAGTGCGTTGTTAGGCCATACGCAAACGTGTTCATTGTTCAGATGGTTTTGGGAGGGAATACAAATGGATGACAACTAAAATTTTGACGTTTTCTAAATCTGACAGACAATTATATACTTTCACATATGGCACATGACTTAAGATAATAAGATAACACTTAAAAGAAATTTAATCGACAAGAGTCATTAAACTTATCATTCTATTATAAAACTAATTTTCTATTCGAATTTATAGTTTCGTAATTAGATCTTTAAATCTTAAATTTTTAATTAATTAATCTTTAATTAATTAATAGATACGATGTTGTAAAGGTTTTTTTGAAATATTTGAAAATGTTGAATTCTTATTTTATGATGAAAAACGTGAAATATGTAAATGGTGATTAATTAGAGAAAAATCGTAAGCAAACGCACACTGCTGAGGCAGGTCTTTAGACGCATGTTAAACTCCTGCATAAGCGATTCCTCCAGGTCGTCGTCACTTACGATTCGCGACTTCTTCACCGTTTCGGCCATCATTGTGATGCTGGGGTTGGTTTCAACTTCGTTGTTCCAATAGTTTTCTTCGTTTTGTGGAAATTATATTTCCATTAATATATCTGCAAAAAAAAACGAACTGCTTTATTATCTAGTTTCATTCTCTTTGTCGTCGAATATTTGATATTCCCAAGTTGCATATCAAAATATTAGTTTGGTTTTTGATAGTTTGTCTAACGGACTATCAAAACTAGAAATATTAATGAGAATATTTAAAAATTATGAAATTTACAACAGTTTTTGAAAACATTATTTTTTGTTGACTGTATTCAAAAAATATGTGGCTTTGACATAAACATGTTTTTCCGCTTTTAATCTGAAATATACCTTCTATACTTTGATTGAATGATTCATTAGCTTTCAATATTCGAGAAAAACATTTGACAATATTTAAAATTACAAAATTTGCAGCAATTTTGGTAAACAAATGTTGTAGACTACTTTTTGAAGAATGTTCACTAAAATTGCGTGGCTTTGACATCAAATATTGTGTACTTCCAGTCTTCATATCAAATTCTCCTACTACCATTCGATATAGTGATTAATTAGCTATTGGTATTCGAAAAAAACATTTGAAAATATTTAAAATTGCAAGATTTACAGCAATTTTCGTAAAAAATATTGTTGACTACTTTTTGAAAAGTGCTTACTAAAGTGACTTTTACATCAAATATTGTGTATTTCCACTATTAATATCAAATTCGTCTTTTACCATTCGATAATACGATTAATTAGCTTTTGATATATGAGAAAAATATCAGAAAATATTAAAATTTGTTTGATTTACAGCAGTAGTTGAACTACATTTTGAAGTGTCTTTACTGAAATTTCGTGACTTTGACTTGAAATATTGTATACTTTCACTTTTAATATCAATTTCTGCTTTTGCCTATATATAGAATGATTAATTAGTTTCGATACACGAGAAAATAATTTTAAAATATTAAAAACTTTCCAGGTTACACAGTTTTTTCTAGAGAATTTTCTCCTAGATACAATCAATCCTGTTCTCTCGGAAATATTACCTCAGAAAACTCACTTTCTATTTATACACATACTTGTTACCTTTCCAAAAGGACAAATCATCAGTTTTTTCCACATGACACACCCGAAAAACTGCTTGACAAATTGCCTACCTAGGCTCACAGCTGAGAAAGCTTAGAAAAAGCTTCGAAAGTTGTAACGGAAAAAATGGAGTCTGAACAACTCTGTTCAGGAAAAGGAGTCTTTACTCTCCGTGTCGCACTACTGAATTAGATTCGAGATAGAAATGTTTGTCGTATTCCATTGCGGCGTCGATTTAGATTTTCTATAAATACGCGCGAAATGCTGGCAAGCGGCACCGCATTCCCGAATCTCTCCAGCATCTTTCTTTCTCCACGCCATCCAAAAATTTTCATATGGCGGCTAGAAATCGCCGAAATAAACGAAATTAATTCGGGCTTGCCGAGTATACACCGCCAGGTGGAAATTTACGACGCTCCTTAAAAAGCCTTTCCTACTTCATTCAATTGTAATCTGAGATGAAATCTGAGACAATTTTGACCAGTGGCAAAAATTAAGTTAGACTTTGTTTGCTTGAGGTGAGTCAAAATGCGAAAATAGTTTCGAGTAAAAGTGTTCCGAGTCATGGATATAGAGCATGTCATGCACATGCTACATTAAGCACATTTTTCCATCGAATACATTTTGGTAATCTAAATATTTCGTCAGCTGGCACATTGCTGGGAAAATAAGTAAAGAGGAAAAGTAGTGTGTTTGAGATTTAGGGGTTTTCGGCGTTGAATTTTGTTAGTTTCTGGAAAAGACGTACCAACTTAAGTAAACTTGTAAATTTGAGCCTAGGTTTAATTTTAAGGTTTTATGAAGTCTGTGAGTTAAAAATTTTATGATTATTATAGGTTTTGAAAGATGGATTTATTTGACTATATAAATGTTGAAGAATTTTTGGATATAATTATTTTTACTGGAATTATAAGCATATGTTTTTAGGAAATTTAACGAAACGGTTTTAACGTTAGAAACTTTATGTTAAGTAACTTTGACCTCAAATATTTTATGGTTATATTTATAATATTGGTAGATTGGTAGGATTTATAAATAAATATCGAAAATTGTTTAATTGACAGCGGTTTTTGTAAAATATATTTTGCATATTTTGCATTTTCGATGACGTGAAGTTCTGCAAATTTAACATCAAATATTTGAAATTTAGAGATGGCACATGAAGTTATCCTTTGATGGAACATTTATGGAACTAATTTTAGCAAAATATGTTTTAAATAGTTTGTACTTTCGTTGATATGATGTTCCCAAATTTTGACATCAACAATTTTATATTTGGACCAACCCCATGAAGATAACCTTGTATAGGCATGATTAAGCCACTAACAAACATTCATAATCTGAAGTATCCATAGAAAAATGTTGAAAATTGTTTAATTAACAACAGTTTTAGAAAAAGATGTGTTTCGAAAATTTATTTATTTTGTGAGAATAGAACTTAAAGTTCTATCGCTTTGGCATCAAATATTTAATATTCAGATATTTGATGTGGCTTTATCCATTCTAAGAGTGATTATAGTACTCAATAGCTATCAGAATCAGAAGGATTCAGCCAGAAATATCAAATGTTATTAAATTTACATCATTTTTAGAAAACTGTGATTTTCTTTTGCCCTTATTTTTTGGATTACGCAACTTTGACATTAGATATTTCATATTTCCTCAATCGACTTCGTTGGCTCCTTCCACCATTTGATAAACTGACTAATAGCCTCCCGAAATTTAAAAGAATAATTGGAAAATATTAATATTTATAAATTTTACAGTGCTTTAACTAAAACATGTTCCTTCTCATAACTAAATATTTCAAACATTCCTAAATTATCATAAAGTATTCAGGTATCAATTAACTGATAATTTATGAGCGAAATTCTTAAAATATTCATGTTACTCACGCACATATCATAACTCTGCAAGAATATATTCCTTGATACGCTTTGCATCCGTTGATGGGACACTTTTATGCGTTGAGAAAACGTTGATGCGTCGCCGTGAGGCACATAAATTATGCGTGCGCGTGGCACACGGCGCCGAACGACACCGACGCGATGAGGAGTTCGTAAAAAGGCGCAAAATAAAAGAAAAATAGCAGGAATGCAGCAGGAAATAAAGAATGCCAACATGTGACAGTGGCACAGTGCGTACACCCACGTAAAGCCCTCAGCTGAGCGCGTTTCCTTTTGATAACGCTTTTCATCTGTGTGTCATCATCGTACGAACGTCCTCATGTTACATTTTTCCTGTTCATATTTCTTCTGTTCCGATTTCTTGCTTCATTATTTTTGTTAATTTTTTTCCGGTGCTGTTAGTTTTTTGTTAATTGCGTGATGCTCTGGCGTGAGAACAGTTTTGCACCTTTTTAAAGTGTTGAACAAAATTTTACAAGTTCTTCTCGAGTTTTCTTCGTTTTACAACTTTAGAAATTTTATTTCTGGTCTTTTTGTAGAATTATGGCGTGTTATTATGTTTTTTATAGTTGTTTAATTTTAATGTTTGTAATTTATGTTTTTCGGAGCTGCAGATGGATTTTCATCAGGAAGGGGGATAGAAAGAGAATTTGGTAAATTTGATATTAAATTACTTGGAAACTGTTTCTCGAAAGCCATTAAGACTTTGGTATTTGGTTGTTAGATACTGTAGTTGATGATATTAGCAGAGGAGATTGTTAATATTGTCAGAAATGAAAATTGCTAAAGTAGCATCCAACCATTTTGGAACATATATTGGATGGTGATAAGTAACATGCGCAACTTTGCCATCAAATACTTCATATTTACAGCTTAGGCATCATAATAGCTTTCTGGTATTTGATAGTTGGACTATTTAGCTCTCAAAAACTGTAAGATTTATTGGGAAATACCTGAAAATGTTGGAATTATTGACATTTTTGTAAAATATAGTCAATTTGATTAGAGCGAGAAACACCAGACCACACATAACTTTGACACCAAATATTTCATATTCACATTTTTAGTATCTCATTTTTCTCCCGACATTTCATTATCGGATTATTCAGTTCTTTGATACTGTAAGATTTATTAGGAAATATTTAAAAACGTTGAAATTATTGTAATTTTTATAAAAAATAGACAATTTTGTTATAGCATGTAACACTAGACTATACGTAACTTTGTGATATCAAATATTTCATATTTAAACTATAAATACTTCTTTGTCCTTCCGGTAGAAAATTATATAACAAATCCACTATCAAATAATAAAAATTTTAGTTAAAAATAATTGAAATTGTATAAATTATCACTGTTGAATCCGAACTATACAACAATTTAGTAATTTCCTCTGAAAATGACCATAAAACAACCTTTTAACAGCTTTTAACATAAAATAATTGATTCCCAAACATTTATTCTGTAATTACTTATTCATTTGTGCATTTTCCCCGAAATTAACTATTCAAACATGTAATATTTAATGCAAAATATCCAAAATTACCAAAGTTATCGCCGTTTAACAAAAAAAAACCTAATTTCGTATACATTTTAACTTGAAGCGTTGAGAAATTGTTTATCTTTGCGAGAACTTTACAAAATTGCGGTATTTCTAACGCGTTTTTCAGAGCGTGAGGCCAACGAACGTCTTCCTCACTGGCTGGCACACCATCTTCGCTATTAGAATTCGCGATTTTATTGCGCACCATGGTGCTATTGTTGCTAATTGCATTTGCGCGCCATGTACGCACCGCTATCCATCCGCACAATCAATGGAAATGCCAACATTGTTCATTCTTACACTCGTTCAATCCTTCTTTCCTTTTTCAAAAATCATTCTGCAAAAACAAACAGCGTAACGTACATACATACTCGCAATAAAAAAAGATAGTAATACACCATTGATGATTGAGATTTAGGAGATTTGAAGACTTAATTAACTCGCGACGTGCGAGACGTAAACAGCTTAAAACCAACGAGAAAAAACACATAAACCAAACCTATTTTTAAACCGAAATCTGTAGAAAAACATGTTGGATTTTTTATCATGCGGTTGAGGCCAATAAAATCGAACATCTTCGTGACTAACAATAAGAGCGCGTGCCGATGCAGTTCAACGATGCTTATCGATGATGAGATTCGATAAGTCTAGAAAAAAATGGAAATTTCTATAAAGAAACTGTGTACAAAGTGTTTTTTATTATGTCAGATATTTTTAAATTAACTTGCACTTACATACTAAAATGGCTGTAGTTTGAGGAGCTTTTGATATTTCTGAACAAATCTTTCATATTCTGATTTTAAATTACTACCACAATCATCAACTATGTGTATAATGTGATGTAAAATATTTGGATACGAGAAATTTGATGCCAAAGTTACGTAACTGTGTCGTACTGCGTTTATTATAAATATTTTCTAAAATGGTTATAACTACCACTATTTTGATTAGATTTAAACAAACTTTGCA
>WSZQ02026630.1:5532-50337 GCA_019419845.2 Weissflogia rhopalogaster | reverse complement strand
GTACTGCGTTTATTATAAATATTTTCTAAAATGGTTATAACTACCACTATTTTGATTAGATTTAAACAAACTTTGCACATCCAGAAAGTAGATGAGTTATATAATAATGTGCGTGAAAGATAATTGGCTATCAAAGGCATATCTATGAAATATTTGATGTCAAAGTCGAGAATGCTTTGTTCCATACAAATAGTTGAAACATGAGTATTTTTTTTCTTCAATTTTTAAACATACTCTTCAGATTCTAATAGATAATTAGATCTACTATAAGCTGACAAGAGGATAATCTGATTCTAAGTCATAATACTAGATATTTGAGGTTAAAATTCCATAATTTAAGAAATACATCAAAATAATATTTTCTTAAAATGCTTATAACTACCAAAATTTTGATTAGTTTTTAAAAACTTGGCAGATTCTGAAAGTATATGACTTATATAATAATATTCTTGCCGGATAATTAGCTATCAGAGGCATGTCTATTAAATATTTGATGTCAAAGTTGAGTAATTTTTCTGTTGTTACGAACGTTATAAAAAGTATCATCATAAAAATTGCTGTAACTCGAATATTTTTTATAAATTTTGAATAAACTCTTCAGATTCTAATAGCCAATAAGATCTAGTATGTGCTACCAAAAGAACGATTTTCTAAAGCTTTCGAAAATTTGATTATTTTGGCGCCAAACATACGAAACATAACAGAAAAAAGTTATTGACTAAATCTATTAGCATATAAATACGTTTTCTACCTCTCTTCGAGGCCTATCACATGTTATTGAGCATTGAACCTTTAAGTCAAGCATGACTTAACCTGAATTAAACACTAATCGACTTAAATCCATACACATCGCAATGAAAAGCGTGCACAAAATGGGAATTCAAGGTCGTACGTAGCTCTTCCGTTTTTGGTTCGCTATGTTTATCTCCGCACTAGAAATAAATAAATTAGCATTAACGCTACTTTGAGATAAGTACGGCCTATAAGTAGGCATCCTAACTGTGCGACTTACTTACGTTTCCTATTCGATTTTTACACATTTTCACGCGGTATTTGCATCGCTTTGGTATAGTTAAGTTAAGCGAAGTAAAGGTGAGATGATTTTAAGCCACCTTCACTGGGCTAAAACCGGCTGTGAGTGTTTTGACATCAGTACACCGTCGAAAGCGTATCGTACTGATAATACGACTTAAGGCATGTTAGCTTAAGTCATATTATTACCCGTTTGTTTGACTTTTTGCCGCTGGCACTTTTATAAATTGTATTTCTTTGGAAAATAAAGGTGGATTAGCGATGCAAATTCATAGCCTGTAATTTGTTCGCCAGTCGATGGCGACAGGCGATAAGACGGTTCGCATGCCACCATGCGTTTGTAGTTTGCATATCAATGCATATCAGGAATTGTTAACGTGCAAATTGCGGCCGGTGCCGATGACTTAAGCCGTGATCCTGCGGCTGGAATTCGCGTTTTGTTAATCTAATTTCAACGGATGTATGCGGCAACTTTAATGTCGAAATTATCATGGATTCAGTTGGATAAAAATGATTATGACTTTGATATGTGATAGGGGGATTAATTGGCTTTGTAAATGTGATGAAATTATATAGATATCGTAAAACATGTTGAAAATAGAGCGATTTTTGATGAAAAAATGACGAAAATCAAAAGTGCGTATAAATTTCACAGTTTTCAATATTTCAGTTAAATGTCTATAGTTATCAGGAGAGTATGAATTTGGTTTAGACGTATTAAAATTAGAGGTTGCTTTCACTATTAGTTCGGGCCTAAAATTGTTATTAAAAATGTTTGTTTGCTTCGAGAGTTAAATCCATTTTCTTCTTATCTTACCAAACTTCCTTCTTGCATCTACCTACATCTATTTACAAACTTAACAAAATATTAAATATTCCTGTACACAAGTTTATTAAAATGATATATCAAAACGATAGGTTGACATAGAAGCTGCGAATAGGAAATATTTGACATCAAAGTTACACCTTACACAAAGCACTGCATAAAAAAATTATAAAAAACAAAATTTGGGAAAACGGGTCTAACTTTGACAATTTTTAATATTTTTAAACAATCTATTCTGATTTGAATAAATTATTAGTTCCTCTATAAAATACTAAAAGCCCAATTTTTATCAAATGTCTGAATAACAAATATTTGACGTCAAAGGTGCACTTTGAAAGTATTGAATTCGACAAAAATATTTTTTTGAAAAACGACTGTACCTTGTCAATTTTAAAAACGTATAAAATTCTTTTCTGATTTTAAGGCCTTAGTTCCTCTGTAAAATACCCAAAGTATAATTTGCTATCATATGGGTGAATACTACATATTTGACGCCACAATTGCACGGCTGTAACTTATACAATTTTGAATATTTCTGAACAAACTTTCATACATACAAATACATACAAAAGTTCATAAACTTCTCTATAAAATACCTAGAGGATAATTTTCTATCTTAATGTGATATTCGAGAATTTATACATTAAACTTTGAAAACTAAAAAATTCGACATTCTTGAAACTCATCCCAAATAAAAGCAATAAAATCCACATTTTTCAATATTTGTCAAGTTTTCTTTCGTATTTTAATACAAAATAAAATTCTCTTTAACCTCTATAAAACACCAAACATTTATAACAACTCTTTTATCCCTAAAATCGTGATCAAACTTGAAAATAGCAACTTTTAACATTATAAGACTTGCTTTTTCAAATTCACTTCTTTTTTTCTGTATGTAAGAGCTTGCTTGGTATTCGTATTCGTATGAATATATTTTTTCATCAAACTTTTCCTTCGCGTGTGCACTGGTGCGTTGCGAAACACCACATACACATGCTGGACGCAGAGGCGTTAAAATTCGGTCACGCTGTGGTGGTTTTCTGCGCCGTCTTGTCTTGTCCTCCACCCTCCTTGATGCAACAGTTAAAAAACAACCGCTGAAGACGTTCCACAACCGTCGGCCCAACCAAAGCGATTTGCATAACTACAGGGTGTTGGAATGCGTTCGCGACGTGCTGTCAGTTTTCGCGAATTGTGTATAGTTTAAATAATTGCCTACATATTAAGCGGTAAAATTGAGCATGGCGCATGCTCGAACGAGTTAGGTTATTGTTAATTTTATTACTTTAAAAGTAAACGACTGGTTGTTGATCTCGCTTCAAAAAAATGTTGTGAGTCACTTTGGTAATATTTGTACGACTATGCCTGTGAGACACATGGATGCGTTTTTATGAATTTACATTTTTTTAGTTTCACTTTTCTATGATGGTGTCGTTTACGTATGTGATAGTAATATTTATTGACTCATAGAATTTGAAAAATCCTATGAAATGGGTTTAAAATTATTGAAAGTGTGGGTTGTTTTCTGTGAAAAATTGATATATTGATTCTATTCAAGGAATTGGAAACTTTGACGTCAAATTATTAACATTTTCACTTTTTTTAGAACAATCGTGTTCTGATATGTGATAGTGGCACTTCCGTACTAATAGAACCTGAAACATACTTTTATCAAAACCCTTTTCAACGTCTAAGTAAACGCTGTCAAAGTAAGTGAACGCTGTCATCTTGAAACGAATTTAATACGAAAACGCATGTTTATTTTCTCTTTCTCTCTCGTCCTTCTTGCCCCTTATCGCTTTTATCAACCGCTCAAAATCGGAAATGGTCAAACCTCCATTCCCTGACATGGGTCGAGAGATAACAGACCCACATCCGGAATGCACCAATCGCCTGACACTCCATTAACTCACAAAATACGATGAAGATCAAAAATTGAAAACCAAACAACGCCATCATTGTATCAAGCAATCGAATTCATTCTTTTATGATTCGATGAATCGAAGAATGTTAAACACTCTCACAGTCTTATCATCTTATCCGCAAATCACTCGAACAATTAACAGGACAGTGACTGAGCGCATCGCAATGCCGCATTCACTGGCATTATCTCGCTGTGAGCGCTCTATTTTTATCTTCGATAGTTTATTGCAATTTCCAAGTGGTGTAACAAGTGTTGAACGAGTACGTGCTAATACTTATCGCTCAGTGCGGCGATTACTAATGTGTTTTACATGATTAATACTGGTCGTAGTTGCAAAATTTTGCGTATGATTCATGTTTGATAAAGTCGTCTTTAGGTATTGTTTGTTTTAATTTGTTGCAGCTTTTATTTCAAAACATTTGAACATTTCCTCATATATTACAACAAAGAATGCCAACTATTGAAATTCGAAAAATCTGTTTGGAAAAAAAGAGAGTTAAAATTATATGTGAAAAGGTTTTCACATATAATTTTAACTCAAATAAAGTAGCGCTGCTCGATGAATGAGTGCAACTGAGCGTTAATTTTAATTAATTCGTTTTCGGTCGCTAATTGCACTACCTCCAGGTTCTACGCAATATTATACACGCGAAACGATCCGTTAAATAACGTACAGCGATTGAAATATTCTATAGCATATTAATAGCATGTTTTAATACTATTTAATGGAGATGGTTGTAAATTCTATAATTTTCAAAAAATTTGATGTTATCTTACTGAGTTACTTATTAGTAATAGCTAATAAGTAATATTTTTACTAAAATAGTCATAAATTCCTCAATGTCCTAGAATTTCGAATCAATTTATCATATTCTATTAAAACAGACTTGGTATTTTTATATATGTAAAAGTCTACTGCAAACTCTTTAATTTATGTTAGTAACTTCTCATGATTATTTTTAACAAAAACGGTCATGGCTTTTGCAATTTTCAATATTCTTAAATAAAATTTGCAAATTATAATCTTACAAGAATGCTAATTAGATATATGAAAAATATTTTGCTCTTGGACAAGTAGAAATATGAAAAATTTGTTGTCAAAGTCTCCTCTACAAACTTTTTAATCTATGTTAATAATTTCTCATGCATTTTTTACAAAAAAAAAACAGCCATAACTTCAACAATTTACAATATTTTTCAATAAACTTTTCTAATTCCTTTATATCAGGAATGCTACTATCAAATTTGAAAATTCCTTTTTCTCTAGAACTTGTGAAACTATGAAAAACTTGTTGCTAAAGTATCTAACGAACATGCATGCAACTTATATGACACTAACTTCCAATTGTTTCCTTAACAAAAACGACTTTAACTTCTTCAATTTTCAATATATTTAAATAAAATTTGCATATTATAATCTAACAGGAATGCAAAATGGAAATATGAAAGACATTTTCCTCCAGAATAAGTACAAATATGCAAAATTTGATGTCAAAATCTCTTACGATCCTTTCAATCTATGCTACTAACTTTCTATGATTGACAACCATAACAAAAACGGCAGTAACTTCCACAATTTTAAACATTTTCAAACATATTTCACAAAAGACTAATAGCTAATTATCCTATTTATAAAAATCCTAATCCACAATTTCCTATCAAACTTCAAACAACAGAATTTTAAACGTGAAACTCGTTTCACATAATGAAATCTCTCAAGAGCAAAGATCTCTCAAACGCAGAGATTTGGCGAAGATCTGCGTGCTGATTGTTGATACCGGCCGGTCGTAAACTCAGTTCGTTGGCACTTGCCAACGTCCTCCTGCTAGGCATGTTCATCTCCTACGAGCTGAAGACGAACGACAGCAGGCCTGCCTGCCTGCCGGCCAGCCAACACAGGATTTATTTAAAGCGCACACATCGCGAGGCACCTTCTTACCACGCATGTTTTCATTTTCAACCGCGAAAATAACATTACAACGCGAAATTCCTTGCAACACTGATCAAAACGCATCACACACATCACCAACCAACATTCCTCATGAAGTTTAATGAAAATATTGACTGTAACTTCATTTAAATCGGCATAAAACCTTCCAAAAACTTAACGTAATTAAGAGTAACTTAATTATAAAGCAGAAAACATTGGAAACAAACTTTTACTTCATGATTTATTTCGTTGTAATTGTATTTAAAGCTAAAGCAGTTAAGCTCTAGTTGTTTATGAATAATTTAAGCTAGGTTTATGTAGGTTTAATTTGATTTTGCAGAGGATTATTGCTTTTTTTGCGTTTTTAGAGTTAATTTTGACAGTATTTTAAGCGTTTTGGGTGTGTTTTAAGTTTTTCATGAGGTGGCAAAGTGCAAATCTAGGTTGCGATCCGTCATACGGCGCAATTTCAGATAAATTTCCTGGTTGTACGCAGCGGTGGAAAGTCTGGAGTGGTTTTGCATCGCTTTTCCGTCGGTTACGCGACGCAATGTGATTAAGTAAGCATGCGCTCGGGCGACACGAATTTAGAACGCGGAAAATTAAATTTAGCCGATGTGCCGTCGTCGTCGCACGTCGGCGTTGAATGTAGCAGGACCGGTGCATTCTTCACTTTCTTCGGAGAAAATTGTGAGAAATGAGATGCGAGAGGCTTTGGGTTAAACGCAAGAGATTAATCTGTTTTGCACTGTGTTACTTTATGGAAATTTTAGATGAGGCTTTTAATTCTATGTAAACGACTGTCAAATTGTTAGTTTTTGAATTTGTATTATGGTTTCTGCGTAGAAGCATAACTAATTAGTTTTACTTTGATATTTGACATAGGCTATCATGTAAAATTTTAGGAAATATGAATAATTTTATGTCAAAATTCGTGTATTTTGCAGAACAAGATCTTTAAATAAAGGTGTTGGTTTTATTTTATACAAAATGCTGAAAATTGATTCTATTTGAGATTTCTTCGAAAATTATTAGCTGATTAGTAGTACTATGAGATTGTAAAACTTTGGGAAATTTGAGAAAATGTATGTTAAAAGTAGACCAAAAGATTTTTAGAAATTTTTGTGAATCGAAAAACTTGTTTTAGAAAAATTGCTGTGAACCAAAAAGTTTTAAATATTTTTAGAAAAATCTTGCACACTTTAAAAGCTACTTAAATTTACTAACAATGGCTACAAATTTAATGTATTATCATTGCGGAAAATATGAACAATTTGATGTCAAAATTCGTGTAAACTGGGTAGTAATGTTCGTAAATTTAGAAATGGGTTTGAAATTATATAAATTGCTGTAAAATTGATACTATTTGATATTTCTATATGATTTCTTCGATAATCATTAGCTATTTAATTGTACTATGAGATTCTAGAAGGCTGATATTGTAAAATTTTGGAAACTGCGAGAAAATGTATGTTAAAGTTAATCAAACTATTTTTAGAAACAAAAAATAGTTTTATTAAAATGGTTGTAAAACAACAAGTTGTAAATATTTCTAGCGAAATCTTTCAGATTTGAATAGTCCCTTGAATTTGCTATCAATCTCTATTAATTTAATTTGATATAATTACGGAAAATATGATCAATTTGATGTCAAAGTTCGTTTAAACTGCTTAAATTTAAGAGTGGGTTTTATTTGATAAAAATTGTTGTCAAATTGATACTATTTGCTATATCAATATAATTTCTTCAAGTATTTTTAACTGATTAGATGTACTATAAGATATAAGAGGGGCAACATTGTAAAACTTCGAGGAATACAAAATTAACCATTTCAAAAGTCATGATTATGGCTTTCCAAAATTTTAAAACTGAAAAACGAAGGTTTTGAGTAATTCCATCAACAACGTAACAATAGAAACAATATAATGCATTGCCTTAAAATGCCTAAATATTGAGCAATTGTATAGACGTGAATTAAAACAATGGCCAGCCTATTCAAAGACAAATTTGACTAGTGTCTAGTCACACCAGTAGATTAAACAGTGCACAAATGCATACAAAGTCTAGTATATCATAAATAAGGCGTCGATTGTCGATCAATCACGCGGCTGTTTGTTGTCTGTTGTGTTTGGTTATTTTATCATATGGCCATTGTTGACATTTGGCGTTTATTTCTCCAGTTGCTGCTACTAGTTGCCTGGCTGCCGGCAAGTCGGCAGTTGGCTTTTGTTGAACTATTTCCTCACCACTGGTGTCACACTGCGCTTTGCTAACACAATTATAGTCAATCGTAATAATTACAATCAGCGCAAAGAAAACAATCACGCGGTGGCGCACACGCTACGAGCCACGAGCGTGGCGTCGAGCAATTAGACTGTGCGATTTCACCTACATGCATGCATTTCGTATTGATTGCCATTTGCATAAGACTTAACTAGATTTCAGGTAATTGAAATTAGCGAAAACCCGTTCCAAAAAAGAGGTTCAATTAAGCAAATGTTGATGTGTATTAAACTTTACTAATGTTGCAAAAATTGCAACGTCAACATCAATGATTCACTTTGATTCATATTTACATAGTGTGTATTTATTTAGAAAGTTGTATCTATATAACGTTAAAAATTCATATTTTAATAATAATTGAGCATTTCAACTACTTTAAAATGTGAATTTTAAACATTTCATACATTTCAAAGTTTAAGCTCAAATATTTCACATTATTCATAATCGTACAAAGTTGTACTTTCCATGATTAATAAAGGAACTAATAAGCTACATAAATATGAAAAGATCATTTAAAAATATTAAAAAGTGTAGAAGTTACATTTAATTTAAACTAACAAAACGTGTACAAAAATATCTAACCCTTTGTAACTATAAATACTACAATATTATGATAAAACCATGATAACTGTTAGAATAAACGTAGCACATTCTTGGGTGATATATCATTTTAAAGCCAATTAAAATCTCTTTAACTTGCTGCTTATCATATTAATGCTAAACGCTCGAATGATAAGTAATATCGGCTTTAAGTTGAGGTTAACTTTAAGTTGAAAGACGTTTACTTAGATTTCAAACTTTGAGTTCAAGTATTTTACTTGTGCAGAATTTCTACAGTAATATCATTTAGGTTGTCAATAAAGGAACTAAAAAGCTATCGAAATTTGAAAATTTCATTCAAAAATATTAAAAACCGTTTGAATTACAGCATTTAAACAAACTTTACCAAGCGTTCTGAGGATGATAAGTAAGAAACTTATTACTAATTTTCAAGTATTGTAACTTTGTAGTAAGAATGTCACAATATTGTGTGATATATCATTTTAAAGCCAATTTTATTTAATTTGACACTAATCATATTAATGCCGCCCACTTTGATGCTGTATTATAACGACTTAAAGTTGAGGATATCTTTCGGTTGAAAAATGTTTCAAACTTTGACATCAAATAAATTACCTCGCAAAACATATAACTAAATTACCTCTTTGTTAACTAATAGGTAACGCAATAATCCATCGATAAATAAAATATACTTTTAAAAATCTTTAAAATTACGCAATTTAACAAAAAAATCCTAAGAAGAAAAAAATCTTTCAAACAGTTAACACCAAAGAAAAATGAAAGAAAACGTGAATGTATCACAGTATGTATCTGAAGAAGCTAAAAATAAAACTCCCAGCAAACTGGGAGGATGAAAGAAGGTAACGGGGGACAAGGAGAGAGGGCGAGGTCCAGTTGAGTCGTACGCATCCTCGTCTAATTGGAATTCCAATTGGACGTGTTGGAATTGTAACACAATCTATTACCGACACAGTGCGCCGCTGCACCACCGCACTCCTAAACTAAATAAATCCCGATCCCGATTGAGATTCGCCTTCGCCTGCAGGCCAAGCCAACAGCAACAGCAGCAGGTCGACGAGAGATCTAAGTAAAGTGATGCGCTGCCTTGCTTTGCTTGTTGCATCTTGCGAGAGAGTTGCAGGAGCAATAAATGCTGGCTGGCCACAGCCTGCAAAGCAAGTAAGCAGGCGCATTCTCCATGCTCGCTTAAACATCGCCATAAGTAGCCGGTTAATTTTAAATCGTGTGCGCACACGTTTGCGCTGGACATAAGCCTACTTAACTTGTGCGCGCCGTCCGGCTATTTGGGAGCAGGCTGTTGCAGGCCCGCAATCCTGCAACAGCCTGCTCACAGCCCTGCTCCGTGAACAGAATGCACGTGATTTTCACGTCATTGTACGGCGACTTTTTTGGTTTTTAGCTTGTTTCCAGCTCGAACTTAAAATTTATGTGCTTTGAGAAGAGATACATATTTTTCGCGTTGGTATCTTTTAAAGGACTTATCTAGCTGCAGGAATTTGTTCGAAATTATTAAAAATTTCAGAAGTTATGCGGTTTTTAGTAAAAATTTTCATTTTAATAGTTTCAGAAACATTGTTATCTTTAAACTATGATAACTTTTAGACTAATTAAGTCACCATCTTCAAGAATACATCATTTGGAAGTCAATTACATTCTCTTTCATTAGACACTAATCATATTTATATACAACACCTCAACGCTGAGTAACGAAGCTCTAAATTTGAGGTTATCTCTGATAATATTTAAAGGCATATTTAACCCCGTTAATTATTTCACTAAATTTCAGCTTAAAAATTATTTACTTTGAAGCGAGCCAGAAATTTTTCGTTTTGGCATATTTTAGAAGGTTTATCTGTCTAAAGGAATTTAAAAAGTTTGTTCGAAAATATTTAAAAATGTAGGAATTATGGAGTTTTTAGTAAAAACTTTCATTCTAATAGTTTCAAAAACAATCTTATCTTTAAACTATGATAACTTTTCGACTAATGAAGTCGCCATATTATACAGCATTTGAAAGCCAATTAAATTCTCTTTGATAAGTCACTAATCATATTTATGTACAATGCCTCAATGCTGAGTAACAAAGACCTAAACTTGAGGTTATCTCTAATACAGTTTAAAGACGTACTTATTGGAGTTAATTTCTCTCTCTAAATTTCAGCAAAAGAAATCAAATACTTTGAGGCGAAGCTAAAAATCTTCATATTGATATATTTTAGAAGGTTTACCTATCTACAGGAATTTAAAAAGTTTGTTGAAACGTAATTAAAATTATAGAAGATATAAGGTTTGTACTAAAATGATTTTTGTTTTTGGAACGGCTTGAGAGCAGTACATTAGGTAAGATTGACCTTAAAATTTTCATAGTTTCTGCAAAGGTAAAAGTACTATTCTGCAAGAAGCAGAAAGGGTCCTTTTATCAAAAGAGATTATTTAGAAACATATGAAATTAAGAGAAATAAGAAGATTTTAATAAATATGAAGCTTCAATGAATAAACTTACTTAACAGATTTACCATTGTACGATAAAACTAGGATAACTTTTACAGTAAACATGTCACAATCTTGGGTGATATATCATTTTAAAGCCAATTAACTTCTTCTTAATTTGACACTAATCCTATTTAAATCTGACGGTCGGACACTGACAAATACCGGCTTGAAACTGAGGTTATTTTTTTTAGGTTAAAGTCGTTTAGTTTACATACGAAATGTGTCCAACTTTAACTTCAATTATTCTATATTTCCGGCAATGGTATAATAATATTAATAAGGTAGGAAATCTGGAAAACACGTTCAAAAAAATTTAAAAATGTCGGAATTACAGCAGTTTTAAATTAAACAAATATTTACCAAGTGTTTTTCGTAAATATTGTATTGTTTTGTATAACTCTCTTTAAACTATAATAACTTTGTTAATAAACATGTCAAAATATTAGGTAATATATCATTTTAAAGCCAATTAAATTATCTTTAATTTGGCCCTAAACACATTTAACTCCAATGCTTCTAACACTAACTAATCAAAGCTAAAAATAAAAGTACTTCTTGTGTAAACTTCAAAGAAATTTCTAACAAAATCGCCTTAAATTCGATTTGAGACGAAGTCACTCAGTAAGTAGTATAAGGAAACATAAATAGTATAAGCAAAGCAGTGATGGTATACTCCCATCCTGCGATCACGAGCTTCTTCGACGGGTGTTCTTGGTGTGTTTGCGTTGTTTCGTCTTTTTTTGTCGTATTCTTCATCTTCTTGTGTATGTTCAGCACACGCTGAGCGTTGAAGAGTGGAAATGAAGAGTAAAGAGTGAAGCAAGTAAAAAAGAGTAAAGACGAACCGGTTTTTCGTCGACCAATACGCAACAAGCACATGAAGCACATGAAGACGAACAAGCCGAACAATACAAGGCACACATACAAAGTGCGAGTCGAAGAAGCGCAGCGCCGACTTGGAGTGGACTTAACTTAAGTCACGTCCTCGTGATCATCTCATCGACAAACGAGTGACAAAGGGGTGTTTGTTACATTTCATGTTTTATTGAAATAGTAACATGTGTTTTTCTTACATGCTATAGTTTCTTTTATTAAAAATTAAAAAAAAAACGTTACAAAAAGTTTTTCAAAACTGCTTTTGTTTTTCTTTGAAAACAAATTTAAGATTGAATTCTATGAGAAAACTATTTTTTAATTAATTTAAACAATTCCCGATTTTTTTTTTCACGAGATTTTTTTTTGCAGGAATTTTTTTTCTTTCTTGTAGGATTTTTTTAATAAAATATTAAAAAAAAAACAAAGAAAAATTTCCGAGAGAAATCAACCATATGAATTCTGGGTGCGGTTTGTTTATATTCCTGCCGCCCTACTGTTTGCAGCCTCCTGCATGCAGCAGGAATCGATCTTAAATTGCAAGTTCAAGTTAATCCTACCTGGACCTTTCCAATCCTTGCCCTAGTTGCTGTTTTTTCTTCCAAGAAAACTGTTTTTTTCCCTGCTGGAATCCTGCAATCTTCCGTTTCCTGTTTGTTGAAAGGGTTGGATTTGTACCACCTTCGCCTCGCGTAGTTCTCTCCGTTTTATCGGTTATCTCCGCAGGAACAGCAGGAATTACTACAGACACACTTTACGAGAAAAATAACGCGGATTTTAAGCGCGAAACGAAGTATAGTTTTTTTGGCGATTTATGTTGCGAAGTGGGTGACGAAAATTTTCGGGGGTGTCGACAGAGCGATGGTTAAGCGAAGAGAGGTAGCGCTAGTTTTTGTTTGTTTGTTTGCTGGCTGCGGGCGGGAAAGATCGCGACTCGCCGCGAGACTCCCAGCGCACTGAATGGCCGGCACCGGCGGGCTCTTCCTGCTCCCCCTGCCGAGAAGCGATCCGGCAGTCCGGGGGCCACAGGCGCCCGATGTCGCTTATGCCACCCAAAGTGGCTTCGGCGAAGTTACACGAAACCGTTTACTGACATACAGTGTGGTTGTTGTAGGAATTCCCTAGATATATTGTGTGTATTTAGGTTATTAAAAGAAGTTTGAGAGAAATATATTTGATTTAAAGTATGAGAAAGTGACTTAAATCTATCCCGGTTGCTAACAACTTGTGTTTTGGTAGCTTTATATTTTATTTGAAAAAGTATAATGTAGTATTGTATGACGATAGCTTTACATATTTCTGAATTTCGTGAAAGAAAGGGGAAAACCTCGAAAAATTGTTAAATTGTTACGATTATGATGGTTTTTAAGGTTATTTAATGTGTAACAATTGAAATGTTGTTGTTTTTTTTTAATTTTCCTTTGGTTTGACTTTGGTTAACCTTGACTCAATTTAAGTTAGGAAGTGACAGAAGTGACAGTAATTAGGTTTAGCTTAGTCGAGTCTGACATTGCAACGTTTCATTGAGCGTCAATTCAGCAACACTGACATTATAGTTCTAATTATTCACATGTCATCCGTCAACTGCCATCTGCCAAAAATCACTCAAATCGTTTCGCCCAAGTTACCAAAGTAACAGTTGTTTGAGGAAAGTTAACATGGTATAATGTGACGATAGCTTTACATTTTTCTAAATTTCGAGGAGGAAAAGGCAACAAATCAAAAATGTATTTATAGGAATACAATTTTAATGTATTTTTAAAGTTATTTAATGTGAAATATGTTAAATTTTGTTACGTTTACGATTTTGAGCGATTTGACTGTGGTTGACTGTGTTTCAAAATGTCAAAAGTCATACGTCAAAAATCGTTCCGATAAAGTTATGAACTTTGAATAGTATGACGAAAGCTTTACATTTTTCGGAATTTCGAAAAGAAGGAACAAACAAATCGACAAATAGATAATATGAATAGAAAATATGATGTTTTTAAAATTATTTAATGTTAAACTAGAGAAATTTAGTTTGATTTATGAAATTAAAAGGATTGAATTTCTTTGATCGTTTGCGTTTCCTCAACTCTCAACACGGCAACATTGTCAAGTGTATCAAATTCGAAAACTTCTAACCTTTCTAAACCTATTGAACACGCCAAACATCCGAAACACTTGTAAATCTTCTAAATTTCATTCGACAACTGTCATCCGTCAATCATCATTCAAAATTACCGCCACAAATTCAATCTCTCCCCCCACGACGCACACCCATCTTTTGCCTCACCCCACCACCACGCGGCACACACGCGACGACGCCATAAACAGCTGATCGGTGCGTGTGTGCGTGCGTGCGTGCTTCATATCCATCTCTTCCATCCACCGCGTCGAAATCAACGCGAGCTTCCTCCGTTCGAAAACGACAACAAAACCACTCCACACAATCGCCACTTCTCCATAAGCGGCTTCCATTCAAACCCCCACGGCCGCCATCAACGAGCAGACATGGCGGAGAACCTAAACAAGCAGCCCAGCAAGAGTATACTGAAGAACTCCAGCAGTTTCGATACGCCGGACACAAAGCTACCGTCGTGAGTCATACAGTTTAGGATTAGGAATAATTACGGCTAATTGAATTACTATTGAATCATTGAAATGATGTTAAAATGTTGTTTGTTTTGAAACAGTCGGGCGAGGACGGCGTCGAAGGGCGGCGCCAAATGGGATGAGATGAACATCATGGCGACGCTGCACCCCCCTGATAAGGACTACGGCCACATGAAGATCGACGAGCCCAAAACGCCCTATAATTACGAGGGGTTGGAGTTGGATGTCGACTCGTTGGATGCGGATACATTGGCTGAAAAGTGAGTAGAAATCCTTTTTGTTAAAAGGGAATTGTACACATACGAATAGGGTCCCGTGTATACACAGGGGGTACATGAGTACACTTAAAGGGAAGTGTCTCAATTGTCCGGTTCGGAATTGAATGAATATTTTTGTACGTGCAGTACATAAATAGAAATAATTTGTATTAACGTGATTTTTCGCCGTTTGCCCAAAAAAATATTAAAAGTTTGGTCACAAATAAAGCAAGGTATATCGTCGCCGTGGTGCACTCGTCAGTGCGCCTGCATGTTGACCGACCTTGGCACTCTGATGACTGCGCCACGATACTGATACGGCGAAAGTTGCTGTGAAAGCCATATATAACTTTATTTTCTTGGCAAACGGCTCAAAACTACAGAAACATATTTCTATATATGGTCCATTCGTACAAACATTTTCTCCTTGTTAGTAAACACCAAAGGTTTCCAAACTGGAATAGTGAGCCACGTACTAATATCAAGGGTGGCTCGAAAATTTAAGCGGGGGTCCTCCTTAGAACATTACTGAACTCGTATATAATAACATTACATTATCAAAAAAACAGAACTTAATAAACATGGGGGAGTCACCAAAAATGGGTATTTCAAAAAAAAGGTGCAGCTATACAAAGTATGGAAACCACTGGTCTACACGATCCTGAAAGGGCGGAGGGGGAGGTTCTGGGATCGTTTTCCTCATGTACAAATTAAGTTTTGAACTTTTCCAAGAAAAAGTTGGGTCCTTTTGCAATTGGGAGCCTTTGAAAATTATTCTGTTTTGTTAAGTATCTGGTTGAATTTGTTGAAACTTCTTTAAACTTCCTCCCTTTATAAAGTAGTGGATTTGGGAAGTAATGTTTATTTTACTTCTTTGTATTTTATTTTATTATCAATTTTTAATCATTCCCTAAAGTCAACGTTATTTCGAAAGAAAATCTTTCTCCTAAAGATTAAAATGATTACGTCGAAGCTTTCGTTACATCCAATGGCGATCCCGATAAACATCCAGGAAATCTTTTCTGAAATAATACTTTTGGGAAATCTATAGGTAAATACTGAATCTAGAGAATGAAATCCCTAAACACTATTCAACATTGTAGAATTCGACAAGCTGGCCATGACAGACCAAAGGCGCTACGCGAGTCCGACGAAAGCGAAGAGGATGACGAAACCCCCGAGGAGAAGGCTGCCAAGAAGGACTTTGAGCAGAAACGCAAGAAGCACTATAATGAGTTCTACGCCGTTAAACTTGCCCGAAAGCTGTTGGAGAAGGAGGATAATGATGATGATGATGACGACGACGAAAAGGATGCTGACGAGAAACTCAAGAAATCGTAATCGACCTTATTTTTTACCTGCTAAAAGACAGTAAATCAGAGTAACTAAAATGGTGTAAATAATAGGTTAACCAGGTCCTAGATTAGGGTAGGTTACTTAAGTCGATCGTAAAATTTTAGTTTTTACACTCTTAATAATTCTTTTAAGAGTTTTAAAACTAAAGCATTAAGAAAAACTTAGGTTAAAACTTAACCTATAAGTAGTAAATTAGGTTAGAGAATCAACAAATTGTACAAATTGATTTTGGCGCTTTTTTTCCTGTTAGAATTAGGTTTAACTAACTTAACAGCGCATTTTTAGTTAATTTCAGCTTATTTTTGTGTGAAAACACAAAAAAGCTAGTGCAATAAGTTGATAATTGATTGAAGGTAACCTAAAACAGATGCAGACGCTTATATAGGTTAAGGGTATCCGTTGGGTTTATAATTAGGAGGCAGTTTAATTCCCCAAAAAGCATTGTAAAGAAAGTTTTCTGTATTTCAAGTCAATTGAACGCCAAGCTGAACAGTAAAGCGACACGCGCTGGGAGCGGCATAATGAACATAACCCCCTGCAAGCAATCGTCACGTTCGAAGGTGGAGTGTAAGGATCGCGCCTGTATGACCGGAACTGCTGCCGGCGGCACGTCGTCGACGAGTCGCGACACTAAGACCGATTGTTATGGGTCGCGACACTGTCGGTGCATGGGCGCCATTCGGAAAATGTAAAAAAAAAGTATTAACCCCCCTTTTATGTATACAGTTGGGTAGATTTTTGTAGGTTAGGTGTGATATTCTTGGCATAACCTAGCGTAACCTACAGGAACAATTGGGGTGCGAAGGTTTTATCGTTTTGAAGTCGGTTATGTTTTTGCAGCTACAGAGGATACCTTGGATACATTCGGCTGGTTCAAGCAAACCTGCTGCGCAGGTAGCAGAAGGACCGGGCGAGTCTCAGATGTGCTCCGCTTGCGTATTTTTCTCTTTACTTTGTCATTTTTGCTTTGTACATACAAATATATCTATGTAACAAACGATAGTGATATTTGTTTTCATGAAATTGTTTTTCCTTGATGTTTAAATTATTGTTTTTGATGTATTCCCAACTTTTCCTAAGAATTTCCTGAAGGTTAAAGTCTGTCAGTTGGAGAATTTAATTTCGTTTTCTTTTGGAATTTTAAATAGTTGAGATATTCTTATCTGAAGTCCATAAAATTTTAAATATTTTATGAAAAATGAAGAAATTTAATTTAAAAAAATAGGATTTGGTGTTTTCAAACGAAGTTTTTCATAACTTCTATTTTGAAATTTCTGATCTTTGAAACATATTTGGAAAGAGAATTTAATGTACTTTCTGCTCATGTTTTAAAAATAAATAATTATTCACCAGAATTCCTTGAAATTGCTGTTTTTTTACGGTGAACTAACGTTAATTGTGCGGCGAAATATTCATTTCATGACTTTCAATATTCAGAAAGTTATAGTAGGAATATTTTAATTATTTTGACTCCTATAGAAAGAAAATGTAATAAAATTTCTCATACAAGTTTTAAAATATCAATATTCTCACCAGACATCACCAAAATGTCCGATATTGTGCAAAAAATCGAGAAAGTTGAACTTAAAAAATGATATTTCCTATTTTTAAACGAAATTTTTCAGAACTTCTAATTTGAATTTCCGGATCGTTGGAACAATTTTAGAAAGAGAATTTAATGTACTTTCTACTCAACTTATAAAAATTAATAATTTTTCAACAGAATTACTCGAAATTACTGTTTTACGATGTAACCGCGTTAATTGTGCGAAGAAATATTATGTCTCAATGAAATGTTTAAAAAGTTATATAATGAATTTTCTAATTATTTCGATTTTTACGAAATGATTATTTAATATATTTTCTAATTTACTTTTAAACATTTACAAATTTCTACGAAAAACGCCTAAACTGGTCAAGATAACACTGATTTATTAATTTTTTATTAATCATTTTGATTTGTACATACAAATGGTTAATTGTAAGAAAAAACAACTATCTTTTTCTAAACTGTAAAAATTCTCTATGTGCTTGCAAAGTTACATTTTTATCAATATCACACTCTTGGTCAAGGCAGTCGTGAAAAACGGAGTTTATAAAAATATTAGGTTGTGTTATGTATGGTTGGTTATGTTTACTGACGTAATTTGGGCACCATTTTGTCAAAACTAGAATGGTGGGAAATACTGAAAAGGTTAGGTACGTTTTATACGTATTGCACCGGGAAGTAGCTAGTGCCGAGGATATTCCACGCGACAGCGATACCCATCAGTAGCACGTAGAGCACCAGAGCAATGATTTGTATCCATTTTTCGGTGCGATGAACAGCGAGGTTCTTCAGAACTGTGATGCCCACTAGGAGGCCTGCAGAGGCTCCAAAAAAGTGGGCGGCATAACCGATTGGTTCAAACTGCTGCAGGACGTAACGGTTGTAAATGGCTGTCCCAACATCAGAAGCGATTAGGATTACGAAGATTAAGAGTTGGATAAAGGGATATGTCATTTCCTTCCAATTCTATAAAGAATTTCATCAGATTAGTTCTTAGCCTTGGACAGTATTTAGGAGCTAAAGGTTCAAAGTTTAAAGACTTACCATAATAATAGTAGCAATATGTGCAGTCATCAGACTATAAACACCTCCACTCGCCCCGGCCAACTTCACCATGGGATCTGTTATAGACGTCCCTAGACTTCCTGCAACCACTCCTGCGAAATACACTACCAACACTCGGAATCCACCGTGGACCATCTCCAAGGGTATACCAAGCATGATCTGAACGAAGACATTCACCACCAAATGCATGGTACCCACATGGACGAACATGTAGGTGAAGTATCTCCATGCCTCCTTCCGACGATGAGGATCATATAGGAGATCCGTAGCAACAGGTCCTTGCGCCTGCTTATTGTCAGCAATGATCACATCCACCATAAACAGGATGATTATGATGAGCGAAATTAGTACCATGGCGATGCGAGGAGGCCAGCAGGAGTACTCTTCTTCGTAAAGGCCATCCACTGCCGTGATGGTTTGGGTGGTGACCCGCATCTGCGATGGAGGCGGTACCATGAATTTGACATACTGACGGGCGCGTTGTCGGAGCGGTGCAAAGAGCTGGGCCGTTTCTGGGTTCGAGACCAACCTGGTGAATTCCTCACGGTCGAGTTGGCCATTGCCATCCACATCGGCGCGTCTGAATATTTCTTTGATGACATGCTTGGGGATATCTTCGTGGAATTCCGTGCTTCTGATGATCGACTTGAATTCTGCTACGTTGATTAGACCATCACTGTTGTGATCATACTGTTTTTTGATGCATAGAAAATATATGAAATTAAAGTGCATACAGTATCAAATTCGGTCTGCACTGCCACACCCTCAGTAACATCAAAGTTGATGCCTGATTAATAGTTCAGACTTCGCGTATGTGTCTGAGAATGTTTATTAGTAATTTTCAAAGAAAATTGTACTGTCAGGGATATCTTTTGATGGTAATCAGGCCTTTGAGTTATTAGGAGTTTTATTTTTTGAAATTGACATGGATTTTGCTCAGAAATATAAACAACCATAGGTTCACCCCCTCAATAAACACGAAGTTGGTCCCTGAGGCTAATAGGAATATTGCTCAGACTCTGGACGACTAATTCTAGTAGTTCAGACTTTGGGGAGTTGACTGTGGAATACCCGTGGACTAACACCCTTAATAACATTAAAATTGATCCCGTGGACTCAGGGATCAATTTTGATGTAACTGAGGGTGTGAATCCACAGTCAACTCCTCATAAATGTTCCTCAGACCTCGCATTTCTTATTATTAGTCCTTCAGATTTTGGTGAGTTGTCTGAGAAGATTTAATAATAATTTCTGAAGAATATATTACAATCAGTTGGTACTAAACAGACTCTAGATGAAAATATTCAGTGAAACTGATACGGATTTAACTCTGAACTAACTATACTATATGAGGTTCACATCCTCATATCATCAAAGTTAGTTTCTAAGACCTCTAGGAATGTTCCTCAGACTGTGGACTATTAATTATTTCCAGTTCAGTCTGTGGGAAGTACGTAGTCTATTAAAAAAAACTAGAAAAGAATTATTAATCTATACAAACCTGATCAAAAATACGTCCCCAGTGATTTGTATTCAATCCTTGGAGTTCTACAGTTGCCATCATAATCTTGGTTCTTTCCTTATCGTATACTGTTCCAATTTTTGTTACACTTGCAGTATTTGTTATTATTGTTCCTAGGTTGGTTATTGCTTCCTTGTTATTCGTTAGTTTGTTACTCACTGCAGTAATAACTGACAATGACTGCTACTCTCATCGCAATCATTTTACGCACCAATTGTCATTATCTATCATTATTAAAAATGGCGTAAAATTTCTTATCAATGATTCATTTCGTTGACAAATCGAAGGTTAGGCGGTTAGTATAACGGTTAATCGTTATTCATGATGATTTTGAGGTTAATTACACTGTCATACGAAGTTTGATTCATGGTTTACCTCAGTTTACCTGAGGTCATTTTTATCTGTACAACCCCACCCATTTTTTGCGGTCCTTAATTGTAGAGGTCACCACAATCGGAAAAAAGATTTCTACTTATTTTTTTAAGTTACACATATTCTCAGAGAAAAACATGATTTACAGATTACTAAAAGATGTCCCATTTTAATGAGTTTGTTTATAATAAAAGCCGCTTGTTTCAAGGAATTAATTTCGAAGTTATGCAACCGTGACAATAGTAGTTTCATATTTATTTATATAAATAAAAATCAAAAGAAAACCCAATACGCATGTTTAAAATATGTATTGATATGTATAAAACATAAAAAAATTACCAAAGTAATAAATACTGACAATTACAATGAACTGAGAATGCTTTAAGAGTGACAAACAAAATAATTTTAAGTCCTCTGTAAATCTCCTTCCTTTGGGAGATTTAGTTTGCAAAAGAAAATCAAGAAAATTTCTCCTTGAAGCATTCATGGAGTCCATCTGCGAAACTCATAGTCGACGTGTTAACGATTGCCACAATTTCGTTACAGTTTATTATCTACTCTCATTATTTGGGAAAGATCGAGGAAAGCTTTAATAAGTGCAGCACAGAAAAGGAAATGTGGAATCTGCTAAGGAAAAGGAAACAGCTAGAGCCGTTGGATGAGTTGGAGAAGAGAGAATGTGATAGAGGCAGTGCAAAGTAACCCAGCATAAAGTTTCACAATGGAGAAACTGGTAGAGGCGGTGAAGAATTTGAAATTAGGGAGGGCCGCTGGTATGGATGGGTTGAAGGCAGAGGTCTCGAAGCTGTTACCAGAGGAAAATCATCCTGTCGGAGAATAAGATCGGTAGCGGAAAAAGAAGTTTACCAGAGTCAAGTAGGGTTGGAATGGTGCTACCGGTCTATAAGGGAGGAGACCCAGGCCAAGTGAAGAATTATCGGGGAATCACAATCTGTGCTCTACTACCACCGAGGCTGTAAGCATGGCTAAAAACTATTTTCCACCCTTCCCGCCTGCGCTTGTCGCATTACTTATATACCTTTCCAACTCTTCTCTCACTTAAATCAGCATCCAACGCATGCCTGATAACATTGAAGCGTAGGTGGCACTGCTATTGACGTATGTTCATTACTGTCTTCCATGCTCTGAGAGTAGCCAACAAACTGTATGAAATTCGGACCCAATTATTTCATAAAATCAAAAGTTTCTTGTTAAATAAGTTAAAATAAAGACACAAACAATATCTTTATCAATTTATTTTATATATAATAGTCACTAGGTTAAAAGTAGTATTTTTATAAGAATAATTTACATCAACAATCATTGCATGAAAAAAAGAAATAGCTTGACGTGACAACGTGCATAGAAAAACTTAAATCAACTGAAATGTGTTGGCTATAAAATGCAACTTCTTGTCATATTTCTTATTCACTTCATGACCTCATCCTTCTTCCCCCTCTATCTGAATCTGGATGAAAACAGGGCAGCATGTCGTCGAAAATAACTAAGGTTAGTCTTTCTTTATCATTTCCTCACTTTCATCCACCTATCCAAAAAACGAAACATAGAAACTTAATTGTTAAGCTCCGGCATAACATAGGAGATATCATCCCATGGATGCCTGTACAATCCTTGTTTCAACCTCTTCTGGTCCATATAATGCCCAATGAAACCAACAGACCTACCCAGAACAAACAACGAATTGATGGCACCAATCTGGATATACTCCTGTGCTTCCTCCCTGGTGAAGCTGCCACAGTTGTTAAGCATATCAACAAAAGCGCAAGCGATCACGCCGTCGACGTTCAGAATCAAATTGGGTTTCTTCGATGTGGTGATTTTCTCCACTTCGAGGGCATACTGAAGTAATGGAGTCGCCGGGAAGTTTTCCATGACAAACTCCTTAACGATTTTCACACGTTGATCGGGATTGTTGATTGATTTCACCCGGTGGCCAATACCCATGATTAACTGACCTTTGTTACGCATAGAGTTGACGAACTCGGTAGGGTGTAGCCCAGAGTCGTAAGCTTCGGAGAACTGTCTGGCAGCGCCATCTAAGGCACCTCCGAACCTGTCGCCGATGGTCAGGAGACCTGAGACTAAACTGGAGACCAGATCTTTTCCTGCTCGAGCACAGACGATGGTGTTGTGAGCTCCAGACACAGCCGGGCCATGATCAGCAGTTACCATCAGACACATTTCGAAGAACTTACATACATAGGAAGGTAGGCAACGTTGGAACCACAACAAGGAGATAACTCCCCCAATACCAACGTTTTTGCTGAGCACGTCAGAGATGGGCATACCTGCATACAGAAGCTCTTGGCCACGTTCATCACAGATGGACGTCATGAAGCTAGCTGGCTTTCTGATCAACCCTAACTCTCGAGCCCAGGAGTAGTCCATTGGTACAGTGGGTGGTGGGACCTCTGGAGCTGGAACAATAACACCCTTGGAGACTAATCCTTGGTAGATAGACCCAATCATCTCTCCGAGAGTGTCAAAGGACTCTGGGACGAAGGCTCCTGCTATTTTCAAGGCATCATTCTTTGCTGTAGCCGTTTCCTTGTTAGAGTTGGCACAGGAACCGGCATGACCAAACTGGACCTCTGCTGTGAACATACCAGCACAGGTACCAATACACCAAGCAACCATGGGCTTCGTTATTCTGCCACTGGTGATAGCTTCGCAGACCTCATACTCTTCAACACCTCCAACCTCTCCGAGAAGAACGATCATCTTAACCTTCTCGTCATCTTGGTACCGAATGATGTGATCCATAAACGTTGTTCCTGGGTAACGATCCCCACCGATGGCTACACCTTCGTAGACGCCATCCGTTGCCTTGGAAATGATGTTGTTCAACTCATTAGACATACCACCAGATCGCGAAACGTAAGCCACACTTCCTGGACGGTAGAGCATAGAGTGTAAGATGTTGTCCATCATGCCACCAGTGTTGCCAATTTTGAAACAACCTGGCTTAACACCACCAACTGTCGCTGGACCAATAATGGACACCTTTTTCTCGTTCGCCAGTTTAATCATCCTCCTAGTTTGGTTCTCAGGAATACCCTCAGCAATAATGGCAATTGTTCTGATCTGTGGGTAATCCATGGTTTCCACTGTGCTCTGGTAGGCAGACCTAAGCGAAGCAAAGTTTACGAGGACATCAGCTTCCGGGTGTTTCGTCATTGCATCATTCATCTTCTTGTATACGGGGATGAGAATCTCTTTATGTCCCCAATAGTACTTCTGCTTATGGTCCCCAGTGAACGGATAGATAATAGCTACCACGGAGGGTTCCGACCGTCGACAGACAAAGTCGAAGTCAAGTGTTGATTGGACAGCACGTGTTTGCATTCCCCAGACGATGGCCTTGGTCTTGTCGGCGAACATTGGCTCCTTCGCAGAAGCGTTCCTCTAGAAGACGAGGAATATTAGAAGGCTACTTAGTAACCTGAAGTAACCCCATTCGGGTTTCTCAGGTCAACTTTGTGTGTTTGTTTACTAGTGTGTGTAAAATCGTGAGAATATGAAAAAGTCGTGTGAAATTTGTTGGTGTTACCTTGGTGACTACGTCTGGCAGGGAAATTTCTATTGGGTTTGATCTCTGGTCCTTAAACAATTTGCCCAATTATATATTTATTTTGCAATCCTCCGTACACCTCGTTTCGTGAGGAGTAGAGGAGGAGGAGGAGGACGGAATTTAAGATAGAGTTGTTACGAGATTAGTGCGTTTTTGTGAGTTGCTGTGCGCATACATCAAAAAATAAAACCATAAAACTATAGAACCAATTGTTAAAGGAACCGAAACCAAAATGAAGCTTTTCTTTAATAATAAGTTATTTAAGGAAGAAAGAAAAGAGGGAGAAGAAAATAAATGTGAAGAAGAGAATGCAAGAGGAAATGAAGGAAAAACGAAGAGAATAAAGGAGGACAGCAACAAGAAGAAAAAGAAAGGAAGAGATGAAAAACAAAATGATTAGAGAGAAAAGGAAAAACTAAAGTTACAGAAAATGACAAACAATGAAGAGAAAAATGCAAAGAAAAATAACTGGATAATGAAATATAAACAACTTACAATTACAGGGCGTTTACAAGCAAGCTCCGGACCATCCCCACTCATATTCGTCGCGTTTGTACTCGAAGAAGATCCCTGCCCACTTGGCAACAGGAAGTTAGCCGTAGTAGTCTCAGCGGCTGCAGCATTCTCTGCAGGAATAGGTCGTGTCCCCAGTGCCATACCACAAATTGCAGTCATGTGCGTCTCTGGTCCAAAAACGTACAGGGGAATTCCCAAAGTTTGGCCAACTTCACGCATACGTCTCAAACCCTCCTGATAGTTAGGTCCTGCACGTCTCACAAAGATTGAAATCTTATGGTCAATCAACCTCTGTTGGAACTCCTGCAACGCAGTGATAATCCCACGGAACGTCGCAGCCACATTCGTAAAGTTTGCAATTCCACCGCCCGTGATCAAAACCTTCCCGTCAGGATGTTTTTCCTGCGTCATTAGAGACAAGATAGTCTTGGCGTATTCGTAGGTTTGTTGCTCGGAAGGTGCCCCCGAGTACTCGCCATAGTTGGCCAACTCGCCAGCGGCGCCGAGGTCACAAATTGTATCACTGTAGATAACAGAAGCACCACCGCCTGCCACCATCGTCCAAATCCGTCCCGACTTGTTCAGGATCGTCAACTTTAGACTCGCGCCGGATTTGGCGTCCAGGTCAGCAATATACGCCTCCTCGGGATAGGCATCTCTGCCGAATGGTGGCGGATAATCGATCTCACCCCAGCTGGGACGGCAGATGAAGTCAGCAGTGGCGTCCAGCTTGGCAGCCAGATCGAGGATGTAGATCTCCTTTTGGGTGACGACCAACGGGTTGATCTCCAAATACGTAAAGTACATATCGACGTAGAGTTTGTAGAGGGCTTGGATAAACTTGGAGATTATCTCCTTCTTGCCCGGGGACGCTTGAGCAAGAAGTTTGTCAACTTCCTGTGCTGCGAGTTCACCACCAACGGGGACTTCGAGTTTGACGGCCTTCGCATCGACATCCCCAATGTCAACTCCGCCTTCGTGATGGAAGAGGATCGTGTCTCCATGACGGTGGGAGTAAATGCAGACGTAGACTTCCTCTTCAGCTGCATGGGGGATGAAGGGTTCGATGATGAAGTTCCTCAGTCGACCGGTGGCGGGTCCTACCTTTTGCTCTTTGTTCATACGCTCGCTGATCCATTTGTGGACCTCGGGGAAGGTTTTGTTCACGGCGATCAGACCTAAAAATCATTCAAGGTTAGGTTTTATCCAATATTTGAGATAGGAAAAGATTAAAAAACAGGTCATAGATATCGGGGAAGTAGGTGGGGACAATGACAAATTCCCCTGACCTGACCTGTGCAGAGGACCTGTGAAGAAGATATTCTGTATATAATAAATCTAACTCTTACTTAAGCAAGCTGACAGGACTAATTAGGGAACCCTTCAAATCCAAGAAACACCTTAAGAGGTCTGAGAATATCACCGGTTCATAGTTTACACATCACCAAACTAAATGCAGAACTATTGTCTAAGGAGGTCTACTTTCGAAAGAAATGATAACAATTCGCTTACCTAGCTTTCCACGACGTTTAATAAGCTGATCAGGCTTCACCACCAGCTTCTCAGTCATCAGCCACGGATGTTCAGTGGTGAGCTGGCTCATCTTGGTGTTCTCGTCGACGCTGGCGAAGCGACAGGTGGCGGCGGCGGTCCCATCAGGGAGGAGACGGTTAATAAGACCCTTGCCACTGGCCTCGCGAATTGCTTTCGCCGACATTGTGCTTGTTTACGTATGTTTTGTTATTAACTCTAAAAAAATATTAGAGTAAAATAAGTGTATTTTAATAATACAAACTTTACGGAGGTAAAAACATTTTTCGTTTTTTTTAAACGTTTATCTTCACTTTTATGAAGTGCTATAAACCTTAACTTTAAAAGGTTTTAAAACTATGTAATCAAGGTTGTTTACAATTTCGTCGAGACATTCAGCAAAAATTAGCATTAACAAATTTTCATCGTCTGTATTTTTTCCTATATTTTAGAGTTCAGTTTAAAAGTATTTACTTAATAACAACATTCTTTTGGATTTTTTACGTACAATGAAGTTTTTTCAAAGACACTTTCTCTTTTTTTGAAATTGAAGTTTCAACTTATTGAATGTTTTGACTACTTTCGTGGTTTCAGTTTAAGTTATTTTAGGATTGTTTAGCTTGTAGAATAGACCACAAAATTGTCGATTGTAATCAAAAATAACCTGTTTTAGTATTAGAACTGCTCTGTGTATGGTTTGGAAATAGTTAATTAAAAAAAATGGAGAGTAAAACGTTCAAGGCTAAGGTAATAATAGTTACTTTGTTTTTTCTATAGTTTAATCGATTTATTACTTAAATGTTTATGCCTTAATGTGGTTTTTTTAAGAAAGAGGTTTAATTAATATAAAACGGAAACTTGGTTATTATTATTATTATCATCGAAGTTTAAAGAGGAAATCATAAATCACAGAATAATTTTGAATTTACTTTTTCTCACTAGCTCTGCAACTTTCTTCAGTAATAACTAGAGGCACAATGGTACTTTAATAATATGCAGTCGGATTAGATTTTATCAAACCGGAAGTCTTCAAAAATCGATCGCAAAAAGGACTACTCTAAAAAAAGCTTATAAAAAACCTAAAAACGTTAACATAAAATAAGTAATAGGAATAAGTAATAGAATAAAATTCAGTTTTATAGTAAGTAAAGAGAAACTAAATTTCGAATTTCACTCCTTCATCCAGCAAATATTTAACATTCCTGCTGACAGACAAATTCCAACTTTCTCAAAGCACGTTTTTCTAAAAAAATCACGTCTAGAAAAGTCCCTGTTTTCTTCGAAACCGATGAATATATTCCATGTTTGCTTTTAATAATGGGAAAAAGAAAACGTAAACTTACAGCAACAATGCACATTTTCTGAAATATAAAACCGGAAATAAGTTTTATTCGCATTTAAATGTGTCAAATTTCTTGAATTTCTTTGAAACACTTCGCAAAAACACATCTTGGAAAAAGTTAATTTTCTCCAAGATTAATAAACATTTTCCAAGATTTTCTTAACTAATGTACAGAAGAAAACATGTACTATCAGTATCAATGTATATTGGTGTAATTACAATACGGAAAATAACTTTTATTCGCGCTTAAATGTAGCCAATTTCAACAATTTCTTCAAATCACTTTAGAAAAACGCGTCTTGGAAAATCTTCATTTTCTCACAAAGTACTAACCATTTTTCAACTGTTTTTTTCACTAATAGAAAGAAAAGAACCTATATTTTTAATTTAAACGTTCACTTCCGGTACTTTTAAACCGGAAACAAGTTTTATTTACGTCTAAAGAAAATCTATTTTAAAAACTCTCTCTTGTAACTTTTGTATACGTTTTTTTTAACTACCACAAACAAACAAAAAAATAAAATAAACTTACCAAAAATAGTGCCCTCTTGTTCTACTGTAAATCAGCACAACATAATTCACAAACCAAATCAATTAAACTGAACAACGGGCACGTTTCACGGTCAAGTTTCCAAACTTGTGAAAGTTAATTTGTAAGTCGAAAATGAACGTGCGCGATTTCACTGAGAAACAACAAAAACATCCGCGACCGCGACCTGCTGCACACTGTTTCTGCCTGCTTCTTGCCCCGCCATTTTGAATGCATTTATCTTCCCCTTCCACCTCCCCACCTTTCCCGTCTGAGACTCATTTTACACGATATGCTGCTCATCAGATTTTACTTTAATCGAAAATTGTCAATACGCACCGCAAAAGTGATACGAAAATGGATGCTACAAACGATTGGCAGTAAGATCATGGACATGCACATGCGTGGATTATGATCGGCATTATACGTTTTACTTTTCATTTGTGTGCAATTGAATGCGTGTTGCCGAGCGGGTTTTTGCGTCGACGAGTGATAGCCGTCCGTCGTCGTACGACAAACATCGTATGATGTCTCAAATATTGTTCAATTGCACGCTGCCATTGACTGACCGGTTTGTGAACAAGCAGACTTTTTAGTTGTTCATCTCACAATCAGCGCACTCATTGTTAGTGTGATGTTGGTGAGATTTCGCACTTGGTTCATTTCATCTCCATTCTATGAGCTAGCGAGAGTATATTTTTTGTGTAAATTCAAACTGGATATGTAAATAGTTTTCAAATTGCTTAGTAATAGTAGAAACATCTTTTAAAGGAATTAAAAAAAAAGAAAATGTTGAATGAAATTTGATACTGAAAATAACGCCAGAAGAGATGTACTATCAGTAAGAATGCATATTTGTTGATTTTTATAATCGGAAATTAGTTCTATTCGCTTTTATATGTGACCAATTTCTGGGAGATTCTTTACTTAATTTTTTTAACACCATATGGAACATCTTAATTTTCACCTGAACTAATAAACATTTTCCAAGTTTCTCTTCACTAAAGGAAAGAAGAAAAGATTAACTATCAGTAACAATGCATATTTGTTGCATTATCAAATCGCAAATAAGTTTTATTTGCATTTCAATTTCACCAATTTCTATAACTTTTGAAAGCAAATTTGAAAAACACGTCTTGGAAACTCTACATTTCCTAAATTTAAAGGCCTTCTTCACTAAAAACAAGGAAGCAAATATGCCCTGTCAGTAAAAATACATATTTACTGTATTACAAAACGTAAATCAGTTGTATTCGCGTTTAAATTAACCAATTTCTATCCATTTCACAAAAACACATCTTGGAAAATCGTAATTTTCTGTTAAACAAATTAATATTTTCTATCGTTTTTTTTTCAATGACATAGAAAAGAAAACGTTCTTTTAGCAGCTATTCATATTTATTCAAATTATTTTAATTGAAATATGAATTATTCACGTTTGAAAAATAGAGTGAATAAATTTTAAAAACTTTATCTACTACTTCCTGGAAAACACGCCTTCGAAGTTCATCAGTTTGTCGTTAACCTGCGTACATTTTCTGAATTGATAGGAGCCGAAAAAATGTACTTTTATAAGCATTTACTTTTATAATCATTATGGGAATAAATGTTATTTGCCATTAAATTGAACAACTAATTGATGAACTGCTTCCTAAATACCATTTTAAACAAATAAAAGTCAACAGTTATTCAATTTCAAGGAACTTATTTGCCATAACTCATTTAAACACGACGATATTGATTTAATATCCATAAATTTATGAAATAAGTAACTTATCTTTGTCAAATTCACACTCGTCTCTTTACGTAAAACTTGGCTAAAAATGTATAAAATCAGGGCAACAAATTGTGATTAAAGTAAAAGCTTGCATAGTAATTTTTCAATTTTAGCGTAAGAGTAGTCACACAAAAAATGAAAAAAATGAATGGCCATCGACCGCAAAGTACCATGACCTTCATCAAACGCACGCACGTTGAATGCTTTATTTACGTCACGAAATATACCTAAAAACGTAGCTTTTATTCTAAAAAACTTTAATTTTCAACGTTTTCATTTGATGGAAAGGAAAACGGATAAATAGAAAACAGTAACAACGCATTTAACGTTTAAAAATAAATGTATAAACAATTTTGCCATAATAACAATTAAAACATTCCACTTACACAAAAAAAAAATTGCCGAGAACTGATTGATAACACACAACTGATAAGGAATTACATAACAAACATGACGAGTTACTACATCACAGAAAAGGCGAAAACATCAATTGCAATCAAAAAAGGGGCAAAAACACTGACCTTTCTGTGTATTTCTAATCGATAGTTTTTATGATTACTACATCTGTAGGAAAAAAGTATAATTATTTCTATTCGTTTAGCCTGAAACGATGCTTTTCCGAAGCGAAGAACATTGGAAACATTTTGGTAAAAAATTGAATAATGCATCAAATTTGAATAAATTCTACAGACTAGGAGGCGATTCCGTTCGTCATAAAAACTTGACTTGACAAATCAGAAAGAACAATGCAATTATCTATCTAGAATATTCGATTTTCGAAACGTCTTTTTTTAAATTACGAATTTCATCAAGTTTGAATGACTCTAGCGGTATTTCGGTAAATACTGCAGACTTGGGAATGATTAAATCGGAACCAGTAACTAGATCTATTAAACCAACGAGGGAAAATCTATCTACGTCTTTTAGTTGAACAGGTAAAGTCGATTTTACATTCAATAAGTTTACATTCATGGGGATGATTCCATTCGAAGCCACAACTCTTCATGTATTAAATCATCAAGAGAAAATCTATCTATGCCTTTTAGTTACCCTAAAAAACAAGATTTTTCAGGCGTGTTTTTGAAAATTTTGAAACTACATCAAGTTTGAAGAGCTGTAGCGCCATTATTATCAATGTTACAAATATACATACATTTCAGTCTATTAGATGCACCAACTCTTTTACCGTAAGATTTCATTTAGAAAAGTTTTCTATCTTACTTAGTTTCTGAGAAAATCTGTAATTTATTGAGTGTTGTTTTTCTGTTTGTCGCAACTTTTCCACATTTTCTACTTTACAATTGTATATATTATCAATATGATGAAAATATTTAAACAAAATTTGAAGCATAAACCTTTTTATAACTGGAATATTATATAATTAATCGATTCTGGTATTTAAAGTAACTTTTTTATGTATGGAACGTGGCCAACTTAACAAACGTCAATAATAAAAATTTTCATAATTTTCACATTGCTCATAGAAAACGGCTGTAAAGTCCAACGTGTCCCGTCCAATATCGACAAAACAGAATGAATTGCAAGTTTACAGGAATAAATATGCTCAATTTGTACAATGTTTCGTTGGAAAACCATTTGCCACGTTTTAATCGGCTTAATTCAAAGATGTTTATTAAGTTTATTGACTCATAATAGCTGTACTAAGGCATGTAGGTTAGTAAAACATTGAAAGATAAGAGAAGGTATGTGTTTTCAACGCTATCAGAGGATGTATCAGTGTTTATCGGTGCTATCAGAAGGTTTTTGCAAGCAATTTGTGTGGGTATTGTTGTTTGCCGGTACTTACATGCTGATTGCTGCAATTGGTAATCACGTTTGTTATCACTGCCTGTGAAGGGATTGTGTACGATGTGTAGAAAAAACGCCGGAAAACAACGTTTTGGCGGCTTGTGCAGCCAAGAAAACGGCGGAAAATGTCTGACAGTGAAAGTTGGTTTGACAGGTGAAGTTTACGTGTGTGGCGTGTGTGATTAGTGTGCAAACTTGTGTCCGACGTCTGAATGCGTGTCTCTCTCGTTGTGACTGGTTTACTTTAAGTTCGGCTGCCTTTCTTTCTTTTTGTAAAGGTTATTAATCTTGAAGTTAGGGTTTGGCTAGATAAAAATAGATGGCGGATGTGCAGATGTAAAATGAGACCTAGATAAAGTTGTTGCTACACTTTTTAGAAATTAAAGAAGTGAAATCTGTGAAATTTTGTGATTTTTCAGAGTTTTCATGGTTATTTGTCTTTAGATTTTGCTATTCAGGGTTTTGATTGACTTATTTTGTAGATTTGTGAAAAAAATCTTTGGTTCTTAAATAGTATAGACTTAGCTTTACCCTGGGCTCATATGGACGCCATCTTTTATTGATTTGCTATAGTATTTTCTTGAATTTATTATTATTTATTTATTATTTATTATTTAGTTTTATGAATGAAGTACGTAATTGAATACTTAACTTTCATAATCAGTATATATACCTATGACTTTTAAACAGGAAAGGCTTGGAAAACTTAACTTTGTAAATATACAATTTTTCTACTTTTTAGGAAGATAAAAGATAAAAGGAAGATAAAATCATCTGTCATTTCTACAATTTTCAATATATTTTTTACAAATTTCAACATTCCATAGATAATGAGTAACACAGTGACATAATATATTCTAAGGAAAATATTTTACTTAACCCAGAAGTAGAAAAATGTTGATATCTAAGTCGACTACCAGATCGATATTTTTATAAAACGGATTATTTTTTTTTTGAAAAATTGACGAAAACAATTGTCATTTCTATAATAATAAACATTTATTGATATTATTCTCAACATTTGAGAGATAATAAGTGCCTCCATGCAAGAAAATTAATGCCAAAATCGACAAGTCTAGATTTGAAATGGGTTTTTCTTGAAAAATTTAACCAAAACACTTGTAATTTCTCTAAGGTTCAAAATATTTTCGTAAAATTCTAACATTCCATAGATAATGACGGCCATCATGATAAAATCTAATAGAAATATGATACTAAAATCGAAAGTATGAGAAAATTCATACGAAAGTCGATGGAAAAATCGAGGTTTTTTAGAAGTTAACTATTGGGAAAAATCTAACGAAAATACTTGTAATTTCAATAATTTTCAAGATCTTTTGATAAAATTTGCGATATTCGATAAATATTGAATGGCACTCTTATATATCGTAAAGAAAATATGGTACTCAAACCGGAAGTCGGCAAAAATGGGCAAAGTCGATTGGCATATTGCAATTTTCAGAAAATGGATATTTTGGAAAAAAAATGAAAGCTAACTATATACTTAAATCAACTTAAATTCTTGAATAAATTTATTAATTACAAACACAGCACCGTAAATTGTTTAAATTTGCAAGAAACTTAAACTATTTAATAAATTTCCCAAGAAATACAGTTTTCTCTTAAAGTTAATAAATATCATCGCCGAGAAAGTATTCCTCAATCTCCCGAAAACTCTTCCCAAGAGTCTCCGGTATGTGCGCAGCAACGAAATAGATCACAGCAACATTGACGCCAATCAACGAATAAAAAATCGTCCTCATTTCAACAAGTGCGATGAAATACGGGAAGCCTTTAACCAGGCCAAACATCATCAAATATGTCAAGGCGAACAGGAAACCGCCAAGTTTTCCGCGCACTTTAAGCGGTAACACTTCCCCGATTAGTGTCCAAGGGACGACCATCATCCCAAGACTGGCAAAAGCCACGTAGGTCAGCAAACACCAGGTGGTTGTACTGCCGACGGAGGAAGCTGCCAGCAAGGCGAAGACGAGCATACCAGCACTGCTTGTCACAAGCAGGGTTTTCCTACCGAAATGAATCGATGTAACTGTTGATAAAGCAGCCGCACCAAAACGAATCGCACCGAGGATGAGCAATGCACGATACTCTTCCATGCCATTACCGATCATCTTGAAGATGTCCACGGCATAGAAGATGATCACGTAGCATCCGGTGAGTTGTTGCAGGAGGAAGAGGATGAACAATAATCGGAAGGGTTTGTATACAGTAGTTTGGGTGAAAGTTAGGAGGGATTCCCGGAAGGTTTCGCGTTGTCGATGGATCTGATTGTCCCATAAACGACGTTCTTCCAATTGGTAGACCATATCAGTTGAATATAGCCAGGATAAAATCTGCGTGGCCTGTGAGGTTTTATTTTTGAAGGAATGCAGCCAGTGTGGGGATTCGGGAAGGAGGATTATTGCTAAAAATGTGGAGATTGAGAGGATTGCGTTGCATAGAGACATTGTACGCCAGTGCAAGATTCCACCTAGAAAATTTTAAAACCTTAAGTTTAAGTAATTTAAAAGTTATTTAATACGTCTTAAGTGTGAGTAATATCGAAGCTAATGAGTGTCTAGATGTTATACTAATAGAAAAATATTATGCTTAAACCGGAAGTAGATCAAATGGACGTCAAAAGTCGATCAACTGGTGCGTTTTTTATAAAATGATTTTATTGGGAAATTTTAAGAAAAACACTTATAATTTCTATAACTTTCAATATATTTGAATAAAACTTTCAATATTTGAGAGATAATACTTTCCATTATCATATATTATAAGGAAAATGTGGTGTTCAAACTAGAAATAGGAGAAAATTGATTCCGAAAGTTGCTTCACAAGTTTCGAATTCTATAGAACATTTTTGATGAGATAATTTAAGGAAACACTTGTAATTTCTATATTTTTGAATATTTTTTGATGATATTTTCATCATTTGATAGATAATAAGTATCGTCATGATATACCTTAAGGCAAATATCATACTCAAACCGGATATAGAAGAAATTAACGCAAAAAATCGATCGATAAGTCGCACTTTTTTATGAAACGATTTTATCGCGATAATTTAAGGAAACACTTGTAATTTCTATTTTTTTTTAAATATTTTTTGATGAAATTTTCATCATTTGATAGATAATGAGAGTCGTCATGATATATCTTAAAGCAAATATCGTACTCAAAGCGGAAATAGAAGAAAGTTAACGCCAAAAATCGATCGACAAGTAGCGATTTTGTATAAAACGATTTTATCAGAATACTTGAAGGAAAGCCTTGTAATTTCTATATTTTTTGATGAAATTTTCATCATTTTATAGATGAGTGACGTCGTCAAGAAATATCTTAAAGCAAATAGCGTATTCAAATCGGAAATAGAAGAAAATTGACTCCAAAAGTCGATCGACAAGTGGCGATTTTGTTGAAAACGATTTTATCTATCTATCTATCGATTTTATTTATCTTATAATTTAAGGAATACACCTGTAATTTCTATAATTTTTAAAATATTTTATTCTAAGGAATCTGCGATATTCAATCAGGAAGTAGAAGAATAATGCAGTCAAAATCAATTATGAAGTTGCCGTAAACTTTTTTGAAAACAATTCAATTTTTTTAAAACTTACCTAATGCACATGTTATCAATATTCCCAGGCATACAAACAGACTGTTGAGATTCAACAGCATCCCGCGCATCTTCGGATGCGATAATTCAGCAACGTAGATGAGACCGACGGTGGATAAGCCCGATCCGAAGCCGGCGATAACACGCGCCGCGAAGACGTAGCTGACGTTCGTCGCCCAATAGTGCATCAGCCAGCTGATGGTAAAAGGTATTGTTGTTAGCATTGCGATGCGTTTGCGACCGAATTTGTCCATTAGGCTGCCGACAATCATCGAACCCGTAGGCATCGATAACGCTATAAGACTGGCTGAAAAAACATTCCCAAGGTAAGAATAATACAAACAGCATGAATCATTATTAAATTTAACAACAAAAAAAAACAATAAGAAAAGGAATATTTTACCTATCCAAGAAGCGGCAGCTGTGTCTATGTAAATTACGTCATTTGGTGGGTTTTGAGTAAAATTTACTGCTGAGTTCTGTGCTATTGAGGCATTGTATTCTTCTGATAGTTGTGGGAGTAATATAGCACTGAAAGATAGTGCGATTCCGACTTGGATTACTATCGTATGGATTATGCATGCTATAAGTATCTAAAATGCAAAGAAATAGTACTTAGAAAAATACTTGACATTTTTAAATATATAATAAAGTATTTAAACAATTTTCACATATTATTTCAAAAAATTTAAGTATTTGTAAGAAAAAAACTTGTAATTTCCTTAGATTTAATATTTTTTGATCAAACTTCCAAGAGTTGACAGATAATGACTGCCATTATGATATGTGTTAAGAAAAATGTAGTACGCCAATCGGCAGTACAATAAAATAGATGTCAAAGTCGATTGACAAATCGTCATTTGTGTAAAACAATTTTTTTCAAAAAAAATGAAATGAAAGCGCTTGTAATATCTATAATTTTCACTTATTTTTTGACAAATTTTCATGATTTGATAGATAATTAGTTCCTCCATAATATATTATTAAGAAAATATGATCTCAAATAAAAACATAATGTCAATCATGATCGTTAAGGAGCAATTTGTATAAAACCGAAAGCGTTTATAATTTCCATACATTTCAATGTTTTCTAATAAAACCTTAGATAGAGATTGAGTACCACTATGATGAATTTAAAAGAAAATATGACACGGAAATCGGACGTAGGAGAGAATTGCTTATCAGTCGGAAACATCGGAGTTTCCAGAAAATTAACTGAATGTGACTGTAAAGTTTATGTGGTTTTTCACTAAACTTTTATGAAACGTACATACGTTTCCGATGTTAATAGACCTTGAATTCTTTATCTATCCTAATAGATAAGAACTAAAACAATTTAAAAAAGTATCAATTTAAAAAAGTACAAACATAAAGTGTATAAACATATTATTGTTTATTTTTATAAGAGATTATGTTAGTAAACAGGAAAAAAGAAGTTTGAATGGATTGATGAACCTTAAAATCACCTAATTAATTTCGGAATAGTTAATTTTGAAACGCTGTAACTTTTTTCATTGGCAATCCTCAGAGTTGACGATGGTATCATTTGAACCACAAACTTTTCCTCTATCAGCGTATGAAGTATAAGTATTAGTACCGAAAATTGAGGAATTAAATAACCTGTTTTTTGAGAATTTTTCTCGAGTTAATTATGGAATATTTGAATGACTATAACTCTCTAAGTTTAAACTCTATAAACTTAAAAATGGCTTCATTCGATTCATAAACCATTCCTTTACCAGTGTATGACTATAAGATTATATTATTTTTAATTATTCTATTGGAAAATTGAATTGTTTGACCAAGATGATCATTTTCTGTGTTTATGTTAACAAACCTTGATATTTAAAGATAAGACGACTCAAAATAACTCATAAGATTGGATGAACACAATGTATTTAAACATTACATTGTTTACGCATTAAAAAAGTTTAATGATTATTAACTATAAAAAAGTTATTGATAAAGTTTTGATGAAAACTTGTCGAACTTGGCAACAAAAAATGTGAAGGCTTGTCTGTATATAAAATTAAGATAATTTATGTATATTTATGTTATGTATTACTTGTTTGATTATATCTTTTAAATGCAGTTTCTGATCGTTTTCGAATCGTTCACTCTCCGATAACGAATCCAAATTTTCGGTGTTTGCACTCGTCGTAGTCGTTTCTACATCTTCATAACGTTTTTCTTTCACTGCAACACTATGCTTATTGGCGCCGGTTTTTCGCAGCAGCTTTTCCTCGCCAACGTGTGCCATACTATAATTATCGCAATTTGCACCACACATCTGTCCGTGGAATCACGTTGCACTTTGCTTCCGCATCACCCACACTCGCGTCGAGTAATAAATAATGTCCACGTGCTCGTCGGCCTGCGTTTCAGCACCCGTATGCTATTCACAAACTAATCGCGCATTTTGTATGTACTGAGACAATTTAAGTGAGTCGTGGCGGCGTAAATAGAGACTTTGTGCGAGCGGCGCGACTTCAATCCCATCGCAAATACCGACAACAGCGGCAACGACTGACGAATCGCGATTGTCATTGTTCAGTTTATACAAGTTTATTCAGTTTCGTCGAGTTTTTTCGGTATGTTGGACGTAGTTATTACGTCGCTAGACGGTAGTAGTTGTTGTGCTCGAGTTGGACTAATTTTAAGTGGTATTCGCTGTGATAGGCCGGTATTTACGATGGGTATGCGCACTCTTTTTCCGGCGATAAAGGCGTCGAGTGCCCGCGTTGATAACGCCTTTGTCATTTGGAGTTACACAATTCCAGCCAGGAATTACGATTACGGCGATTACATTTACAATTATCATGGCTGGTTAGTGACAGGATTAGATTGCCTCATCTCGACGTGCTACATCCTAGAGATGATAGAATTTCGACGTTTTTTTGCTAATCCACGAAGTACTTTTTTAGATGTATTTGTTTGTGGTTTTGATTCAAATCTTTGAATTTTTTTTGTGTTTTTACTGTCTCTTTAATTTTTAAGATGTTCAACAATTTTATTTTATTGGTACAGGATTTCTATCTTTGGATGTCGTAAAAATGGATGATACAATCTCCAGGATGCTTTCATTCGATGCGGATGCTTTTCTCGCGTGTACATATGAAAAGAAACCTTTGTTTGCTACTTAGAATTGTAGCCAAACGCCGCATCTTTGACAAGATCGTGTTTTTGAAAATTTCAAAATGTTAGTAACTTTGAAGAGTAATTTGACTAATTTGATGATGACAGTTTTCGATGCGTTAACTCTACTTCTATTATCGCTGATTGAATATATTTTCCGAGTAGTCTCGCTTTTTTAAATTTCAGTGCCGTGGGTTCCAATTTTTTTCTTTATGATTTTTTTCTATATGATTTATATATCGCATATTATAGATCGCAAAATCAAAATTGGGAACGTAAAGGCGACATCTATGAATAAATAAAAATATTACAAAGATCGATTAAAGGAGTTCAGGTATGAATCTGAGTTATCAAAATTTTGCAGTTTCGACATTTACAGCTAGATGACGCTAAACTGATAACAATTTATTTGTTTTATTATTTCTGTTATAAGTAAAAAATATCTACTAATGTATGTAAACATATGTTCAAAAATATAATTTCATAAATTTAATGATTTCATTAAATTTACGTATTCTTGACGTCAAAAATTGTAGATTCCTGGCGCATCCACCATTTCTTCTGGTCAAACTGTTTCAACTCTTGCTCGTATCCAAGCGCAGGCATCGCCCTTTTCATCCCTTTATCCCTCCTACCCTGCCTACAGTCCTTGTTCTCCTGTAAAATTCCACAGTTGCTAAAACCTCCGTTCCAAAGCAACATACATCTTTTTAGCCTATTCCAAAAAATAGAAATAATTTAGGGAAAACGAAATAGTCAGAGAAAATCATGGATAATAAATTATTCTCTGCTGTGAATAACTTCCTGACTCAATCTCCATTCGTCAACCAGATAAAGGATCTCATGGTAAGTACCAAATCAATATCTAAGAAGATATCATCAAGTTAGCAAATATTTATTAAGGAACATTCCAAAATACTATAAATTGATAAAAATACGTTTTACAGACACGTCCTTCGGGAACTTCAGAAACATTCGACACGCAGGTTATTCCGAATGAAATCGACAACACCTTAGACTGTGAATCGTCAAAAAGTAAGAAAACCCCGATGGGTTTAACGCGCCGACCGAATGTCTCCAAGCGACAGATGAAAGAGTTTCGTGAAGCATTCCGTCTCTTTGATAAGGATGGCGATGGTAGTATTACGAAGGAGGAACTGGGAAGAGTTATGCGTTCTTTGGGACAGTTTGCAAGAACTGAGGAGTTGCAGCAGATGCTACAGGAAGTTGATGCTGACGGTAAATGGAACCCTTTTATCATTTTTTTTTGTATTTTGTTTTTTTTTTTAAGAAAAATAGTTATATTAAATGAGTAAAATTGTATGACAAAGCGATTTCCAGCGATGTTTTGGGTTGTAGGTGATGGAAATGTCTCGTTTGAGGAATTTGTTGATATCGCTTTTTCGGCAGGAGCAGGAGCTGACACAGAAGTCTATTCTCGTGAGCAGGAAGATAAGGAACTGCGGGATGCTTTCCGTGTCTTTGATAAGCATAATAGAGGCTATATTACTGCGTCAGATTTGCGTGCTGTTTTGCAGTGTCTGGGGGAGGATTTATCGGAAGAAGAAAGTATGTTATCCTTTCATTTTCTTTTTGTGATTCATTAACATTAATGTTAATGTTTTGTTGCTAAATTTTAGTTGAAGATATGATCAAAGAAGTAGATGTTGATGGTGATGGACGTATAGATTTCTATGGTATGCAGAAATTGAAAATATTTTCAGAAGCTATAGTTATGATTTTCCAATATTCTCTTCTAACACACACACACACACACGCTCTCACGCACACGCTCATACACACACGTAGACACACATACACACACAGATTAAACTAGTGTGAATCATATGTTCGTTTTAAATTCTGCAAGAAGAAAAATCTAAATGAATCTAATGAAATTTAATTTTCAGAGTTTGTCAACGCGTTAGGAGAACCTGGAAACGATGAAAGTGGAGATGAAGAAGATGAAGATTTTTTCGGCTACTAGAAAATGGAACGTGAAAATCAAAAAGGTTAACAATACGAATTATCTTCAAGTATTTCAGAAAAACTAACATAATATTAAAGATAAGTCTCTAAATAATGGAACTATATCGAAATTAATACATGTCTCGAATTTGAATGCAACATAATCAAAGGAAATTTACGAGTCTGATCAGTTACAATTTTATTTTTTAAATTAATATTTTACTTAAGGTTAAATTATTTGATGTTGGTGAATGAGGTATGGCAAATGTATGTATTACAGATTTATTAAAAATTGTACAACATACGTTGGCAATATGTGAGAGACGAAGGAACTAGAGCTTTGACAAACAAAGAAATAGAAGAGAAACTTGAAAATGACTTGGTACTTGGAAAAATAATGCAAAGAAGAGCAGAATGGCAAATTATGAAATTGGAATGTAAATATAACAAAAAAATCCTACTATGTACTTTATGTTGTAGTTTGCTGAGGATGGTGTAAAAACATCAAAAAAAAAAACAACAACAAAATTGAATTTAATAAAAGATATAAAGAAGTAATAAAAAAACATCATTACCTACTATCTAATATCATGTTTTGCCAAACTCCGACGGTCGAATCATTCGATTGCGTTAAATTATTTCTTAATCTTTTATAGAATATCAATAGAATCAAATTAGTACATTAAAATAATAATAATTTAAGATCTTTCCGTTGAACATATTACATTATATTTTTAAACATTTAACAGTTTTCGATACCATCGTTTTTAATAATTATTTATATATAAAACAAAAGTATCTAAGAATTAAAAGAAATTAAATACCTACTATGAAAATGTATAAAAACTCTACAGGGTGTATATCTATGTCATATTATAAAAAGATGAATAACATTCACAATCAGTCTTATTGAAATCGATACATACAATTCAAACTTTTTAAATGTAAGAAAGTCTAAACAAATATTCAAATATTAAAGATTAATCAATTCTAATATGAACAAAGAAATATTTCTTGTCAAATATTTATGTAAACCTATGCAAAATAATCAAGGTTATTAAATAACAAATAATAATAAAGAAAATGGAGCATTTTTTGTCGAATACCTGGGAATATTATTGACAATAACCGTTAATACGCATTGTCGTAACTTCGTGGTCACTGTTTGGGACTCACTTAGTTTGACGTTGTGATTCTCCAGAAATAAGTATATCAATGTTGTGGAAATCAACTTCTATTTAATTATGGTGACTATGTCAAAAAGTAATGGTGGTGTGGCAATTCTCACTTACAATTAAAGAAAATGATTCGTGATATTCTCATGAAGCGAGTAAGGTGAATTAAATAATCTCAATTCACAAAACTAAGAATGGCGTATGTATAATTTTGCAATCACGGGAATCTTGCACTTCTTGTAGAAGATGACGCAATAGAAACTCGTGACTACTGGTGAGCCCCAAGAACGATACTAGCCGAAGAGCCGAAGGAAGTTGAGGATTGTGTGGTAGAGTAGATGTTTTCGCTTCGGATTCTAGTTTGAGACTGCTTTATTTTAAAATCTTAAAAACCAACTTAAGCTATAAACGGTCGGTACCGCGGTGACACTTTCTCTTCTCTCTCTCTCTCTCTCGCCCTTCATCGTGATACGCAACGGTACCACGCACTCACCCCGTGGCGGCCAACCACTCTCAAATCGTTGGGTTTTGGTCGCACATGTTTTATTGTCCCCAACGACCGAGAGTTTACAACATGCTGAGTCAAGAAATACCAAAATATGTTAAACCTAGACTAATTCTACGAAAATACTGCACTTCTACAGGCATGGCCGGAAGGCCAAATATTGCCTGGATCTTCGACGCCTTGGTGCAGTAAAAATGCGAGTTTTGGATTCGCACGCCCAAACAGCGTCAATCACTGCGTACTTGCAGGTTAAAAATACGAATGAGAATGCAAAAAGCACACGAATTCTAACACCACAACAACCACTCGCCAAACTCACCAAAGGAAAATAGGCAGAATCCGGCGCGTACCACGCTTTAATGGTGACGCAGCATCCCCACCCCATGTTCCTTAAGGCACCACCAACGTCATCGCGCAACAGTGCAAACAAACTTAACAATATGCTTGCAAGTGGTTACCAAATTATCGATGGCTAATTAATAAATATTTTTATTGATTCTTTACAAATATATAACACATATCTCTGTAATTATTTTATAAACATTTATAATTTTAAAATATTCACATCATTAAACATTAAATTAGTTCTTATTGTCTAACAATTAAGTTTAAACTGTTTTTAAATTGATTTATGATACAAGTAGTTCGTACATTTAGTAAATTCGATATGTGATTGAGAAATTGTCCAATATTTCATTATCTTCAGACAATTTTTTACAATTCAGTACTTTCTCTCTCATCCATATTGGCCGTATGTCATACAGCCTGTGGTTGCTTCCGCCAACTTTTACTTCCGCTATGACTCGTTTGGGTATTCTAAAATATTTTAATTAGAAATTAACAAACGCTGTAAAAATCTGATTAAAAGATTCAACGAAAAAAAGTTCTGATTAAACAAATAAAAATATTCTTTGACTTACCCTGTATGTCAACACCCTCTTCCCATTCGAGCCTAAAGCACCGAGGCTTAAACTCAGGGCCGTATCATAGCCAGATTGTCCGTCACCACGACGTGAGCGTTGACAACACATGAGCGCCATCTTTTGCAGTTGTTTTTTAAACAAAGGCGTTGCAAACGTGTACAGGATGGGATTCAACGCAGAATTTATGGGCATTATGTAGATTGCTAGCGAGGCATAGACGAAGTTTCGATAACTTTGTGTCAATTCCAATCCTGGGTAATTTATCGACCATTATAAAAGTCAATTAAAAGCAACATAAAAACAATTATTTGAAAAAAATGACATATAGGTGGCGTTAGTAATGAACCTACCAGCTAAGGTCGCCATTTTTATGGCAATGACAGGTACCCAGCACATGCAGTCCGTAAAAACGATGATGCCAAGGTATTGAGCAACTCGATCTCGATCCTGCGTCTGCTGAGTGGAACGGCAGGCAACCGTGGACACACGAATTGCTTTAATCATGCTGATGTAGGCGTAACTGATGAAAAATAGTGCTGAGAGGTTGATAAAGACGAACATTGCGATGGAATAATGCCAACCCTGCAAAAAATGCCTTTTAAAGACATTTAAACTCACTTTAAGACACGTTGTGTCAATTTTTGACATTTAAAGATACTTTGTGGTACTTAGACACTTTTTGACACTCAAAAATCTGATTTTAAACACAAATACAATAGAAAAGGTGTTAATGATAGAAAAACATGAATGTAGGCAACTCAATGTTTCATGTATATTAAGTTGCCTAACTTTGGAAGAAAACTTACCTTTCCATATGGGTTATGCAAATATAAGGGCAAACAAACACCATTCGAGTTGTAAAACTCGAATCCAAAGTAGCCGCGTGTGATTTGCAGCACCGGAAGTAAGGCTATCATCACAGCAGACGTCCACAACGCTATCAAACGCAGGGCTACCATCTTAAAACTCAACTGGTTGCGAGGAAATGGGCGTGTTACTGAGACATAGCGATCCCACGTTACCAAACTTAGGATTAAGACGCTTGATTCGCAGCTTAATGTGTTTAGGAAGCCTTTAAATGAAAAAAAAAATTAGTGGTACAACTAAAACCGGGGCACAAGGGGAATGCATAAACCTTGAATGCACTAGTCGCCTGATGACTTTTTAAATTTTAAACAAACTTACCACTTAATGTACACAAATAACTATTTCTCCAGCCAAATTCGTTTAATAGATATTCACCACGATAATATTCATCAACTGATGCAATTATGAACAAGTAAATCGACATTAGAAGGTCGGAAATTGCCAAATTTTTAATATGAAGCGAATCGATGGCGTTAGAGTGACGGGTGACAAACTGTCGACCAAGGAGGACGATTGAGTTGCCTATAAATCCGATTAGAGCCATTATCCAAACACTATAAAAAAGTAAATTCGTTTTTAACACCATATATACACTTTAACGAATTTTTAGTCTATCGATGTACATAGATATTACTCCAGCTTTAATTAAATGCAAAATTGCAGTTGTAACATGAAAATAATGAAAGTTACTTGTAGATTTTCCAAAAGTTGGTAAAGAAGCAAGTATGGTGGATGCGCCGGGCAAACTTCCATAAAACGTATTAAAAATAAGTTTACTTAAACAATTCAATATGAGTTTCACACATTCGTTCATGTCAACCAGAACCGAAGTAAACCAGAAATAAAA